>RMBW01000038.1:0-256086 GCA_004009845.1 Davidsoniella eucalypti | reverse complement strand
AAGTCAGGTAGGAAGTAGGAGTCTCAGACGCGTTGGTAGACTCTTCAGTGGACGAGCTGTCAGTGATGGTGCTGTCTTCGGAAGACTCAGTGGTGGTGGCGGTCACATCAGTGGCGGTAGCATCGCTGGAATCAGTAGTGGTAACATCACTGGACTCCGTAGTGGTAGCATCGCTGGAATCAGTAGTGGTAACATCACTGGACTCCGTAGTGGTAGCATCGCTAGAGCCAGTGGTTGTGGTAGCATCGCTGGATGAATCGGTGGTGGTAGCGTCGCTATAGGTATCGTCGGTAGAGGTCGAATCGCTAGTCGAATCAGACGATGTCGAGCTGCTGTCAGAAGACGAAGCAGAGCTCTGGGTCTCTGTGGTGCCCTCGCCGGTGGTGCTCTCGGTAGAAGTCTCTGTGGAAGAGGCAGTACTGCTGGTGTCGGACGAGGTGGTGGACTCGTCGTAAACGAAGGGCACAGTGGTCAGTTCCTCGTCCTGGTGGGTACTGCTACTGTGATGCATAGAGGTGGAACGGTCGACGATGGTTGAGGCGGTGGTGGCCTCGGTGGTAAAGAATTCTACCTGGGTGGAAGTGGCGTTTGCATTTACATAGTCACGCTTGATATGGCGCGGGAAGTAAAAGCGCGGACGCAGTTCGGCTGTGGCGGCCGTGGAGGCCATGGCCAGGGCAGTGCCCAGAACAACAGCCTTCATCTGCATGGTGAAGAGAGTGTGTCGTGGTTTTGGTGCTGCAAGGGAGGCAGAAAGAATTAGAACCAGGCGCACAAGTGTACAAAAACACAAAGCACGGCAGCGGTGCGATGAGGTGTGGTGTAGAAACGAACGGACGGCGATCTCTCGAAGAAACGTAGAGCCAGAAAATAAAAGGCGGAAAAAAGGGCAGCAAAGAACAGGACGGCGGGCTACTCACTGGTATATGAACAATGTCAGGGTAGTATGGTATGGTTGGTTGTATGGTTGTATGGAACGAGTGAACGAGACGACAGGGTCAATGAGTGTCTGTCCGCATAGAGTGACAAGGTTAGCTGGACATTGTTACCAAGTTGGGATCGTCTTCCATATTGTGATCGTCTCCTAGCCTAGTGGCAGCCGGGGTATAGTCTGTAGTTATAGCGCTATTGCGCTCTATAACGAAGACAGTTGGCTCTGAGTAGAGGCACGAAATGACGAGGCCTGAACAGGCGAGCAAACAGGGCGCAAGCAAGCAAAGCAGGCAAAACACAGCAGGTAATATCACGATTTAATTCGGGTTAGAGACAAGAGGAAGCACTCACAAAGTCCACGTGGTGGAGTCCGGAACAGGCGTAGTTGTAGTTGTTAGTTTGGTAGGTTGGTGGTAACGAGTGTGTGATGGAGCGAATCCAGAGAACAACAAATAACGAATAAAAGAGCGACTGTGTAGGAACGTATACACCAAATAGTTTAATTGCAATCAACAGGCACAGGCAAGTTGGCGATGGCGGCTAAAGGCATCAATAGAAGCGGCGAAGTAGACTTCAAGCGTCGAATCGAAGGGCTTTCTTCAGCAGGTGAAGCTAGCGACTGTGGTGGTAACCAGGCACCAGACAGTGGATAATAAACAGAGAAGAGAAGATGACAAAAGGCAAAAACGAGTGACTAAAGAGCGACAGATGAGGGAGTAGTTGGGGTTGGTGAAGAAGTCAAGGAGGATGGCTTCAACGGATAATATATTGATGAATGGTAATGATTTTCTTGATTGTTCTTTGCATAAGGGCGACTGCGTATGATTAGGCGAGAATCTGGTCCAGTTGCTAGAATCGAGATAACGACTCCGTCGCCGCTTGTTGTGAAGCTTGTCAGCGGTGAGAGGAAGGGCGAGGGTGAGAAAAAAAAAAGGAAGAAAAAAAGAGAGAAAAAGAAAAGAAAAAAGGAGGAGGAAGCAACAACGACGAGGGCAGGAACGTCAAGATAAAAAAGGGAATCGCTTGCTAAAGCAGAAGGAACACAGCAAGATCAGGAAGGGAAGGGGCAGGCCTTCTTTTTGGACTGGGCAAGGAAGGTAAGGAATGCAAGGTTCAAGGCAGATGCGGTGCCACACTGCGTCTGTGTTCTAGTTGTATCGTCTGGTACAAGCAGTTGCGGCTTTGGGAACAGCACAGCTCACTTGACTTCAGTTATGGAAACTGCAAAAATAACTTGCAAGACAGAATGTACATATACATATAAGTATACAACATGCAGAAACCAGGGAATAACAAAAAGAAAAGGGCCCCCGAGTATTTGCGCTGTCTGATGATCCAAGCGAGCTGGAAATGAAAGCAATGGTATAGATAATACTGAGAAAATACATACAAAAAGAAATAGGAGCGTGTGTGAGGGAAAAACAAAGTTATAATTAAAATATTAATATATTAAAGCGTATCAATCAATAGCACATAAACTATTCAAGTAGTCAGTGCTCCACTCCACCTAAAAGGCAGGCAAGACGAAAGGGGCCGAAAGAAGACCAAGAACAATAGGAAGACGGTAGCATTGTTGCCTTATTTGCTTTTCTTCTGTATCTGTTGTTCTCTTCTTAGCACTATACAGCTACAACTATAATAGCCGGATGTATAACCGTTGCTCTCAACAGGACCTTTTCCATCACTAGAAAACGAGGCGAAGCAGGGTCGAATCTTTGTCACAAAAGATCACAGAAGAGACAAATTTCTACTGGGAAAAAGGCCAGCTTAAGCAGCATCTTGGTCTGTTCCTGTTGCTTGTATAGTGTGTTAGCACTGTGTAGTGCTAAGAAGTCTTTCTGTTTCTTTCTCTTTTTGCCCCTGGCTGTGCAGTCTCTCAATTGTAGGATTTCCCTCTGTCTTTGGCGGCCTTTCGCTACACGTTATTCGGTATTGATGCAGCCTGGGAGGAGAAGAGTAGAAGTCTGTCATCATAGATGCCATATGTACATTTGCACATGTATCTCTCTAGTAATCTCGAGATGAATATACGTGCCCAAAAATTGTGCATCCTAGACATAGGGAGCTATAAATCCACCTGTAAACAATAATACAAATCAAGATCTATTATTGTATGCAAATACGATAGACACGGTACACTATACCTCACGTCCAATCGGCTTCTGCTGCTACCAATGCAGACTCCAGCCCGTTCACCTGGTAGCTGCACAAAACAATTGGTGTGTCGATGTCACCGCGTCAATATATCACTCTACGGCTATATCTGTATTCGAAACTATTCAATCATTTTCTGTTTTGTTCATCGTCTGTTAAGAATCAACCTGTAAGAAATGTAAGAGCGTCAGAACGCCAGGGGTACACAGTGTTCTGTGCCAAAAGCACGCACGGAGACCACGACGCCGTCAGAAGGGTCTTTCTTGTTCTTTATCATTCTTTCTGTATTTGCCGCCAGGGTCTCTTTCTCTCTGTGCACTGTGCACCGCTTACACTGTGCCCTCTAGTCCGCAACGTCATACTCTAGTCAGTGTTTTTCCTGCCTTTGCTCAGCACTGTTTTCTGGTCAGGGTCTGTGAAGCTTTTACCACTAGCAATAGTGCTAAGAGTCAATTCGGTCTAAAAGAACAAACACAGAAACACGCTTGCTCCTAGATTTGTATAGACCGAGCTTCTAGTGCATATCGGGAGCACTTCGGGATTCTAGAGCATTGTTTTGGTATGTTTTAGTATATCAATAACCTACAATTTACTATACGTACAGGACCTTCCAACCCACTGTCTTACAAAGCTTACAATCAAAAGCGAATATGAAAGTTCCCACAGGCTATCAAATAAATTTATTGGTAGACGCCGTCAAGCAAAACCTTGAGAGGTTCCTTCAAGGTTCCACGGTTCATAAGCTCTCAAACAAAGACTGGCTCTGGTCGATTTCTATGGCCACAGTGCTTCAACCAGTCAAATCGACTGTCAGGCTTGCTTCTCAATTCGGCTAATCAATTAGACACCAAAGTTTGAAATGATGATATGAATCTAAGTTAAGAATAAAGGTTCGAGATGTTGTTGGTCCCGTCCAAGGCCCAGCAACACGAGATTCAGAGCCTCGTCTCCCTTTTCATCACTCGCTCTACAAGCATTCATATAGGGTCGGTGCCTTTATTTCTAGTAGTGTGTGCACTGTCAGAATACACAGAACGCACTGGCTCTCTCCCATTTCCAATTCGTTCTTTGCCTGTCTCTTTTGTTCCAATACTATTTGCCCAGGACGCACGGTTTTGTTTACGCACGCGGGCAACCGAAAAGACAGGCTTTCTAGGACCGTTATTTGGCCTAGCTAGTGCTAGCTAATTTCGGGTTGGTTCTCGCTGAGGCAGCTCAGGCCACTTGGGGCTCACATGGTCTTTGTTTTCTACTATGCAATCAAAATATGCTGACGAATGGTCTTCCAATGTGCTCCCTCCAAGGCCGCTCTTATCACTGCGTTTGGATCGGGCCATAGAGGAGCCAGTGGTTGACCTTTGTTTGCTTGCTGGGCCCGAAGAAAGCAGAAAAGGACGTTTATGCTATCGACAACATCATCATTTCTAGTGCTGATTTCCGAGTAGATAAATATCGCCGTGGCCGAGAACGACTAGTAACAACCGTAGCTAGCTATGTTACGCGGGTTCATCCTTGGTTCCAGCCAGGATTAGAGATCTGCCTGTTCCATTTCCTCCTATACAGTAGAAATCCGTCGTACACAGCTAGAACGACTGACATAAATAAATATAGCTTAGCTTGAGTCTTCAAAGCGTTCTTTTTATGGAAGAGAAGATCAATCGACATGGCCCAATCGGACCAAAAAAAAACACAATAAAGATAAACAAGCAAATAGACAAGATTGCATGTAACTATAACGCTCTCCAGGGAAAGCTACTGCATGGTAAAGCAAGGCCCCTGGTTTGTCACTCTTTATATTTTGTTCTTAATACATACTCTATTAACTGTACTACGTACAGATATGTACCGCAACCAAATGAACAAGCGCCCACTGCCACTCTGCGTTAGACCTGTTGGGCCAGGAATAATACACTTACACTGTCGATCACTGCGTCAAACTCTGGCTTGTGATGCTGTATTTATTGGTTCGCGAGTCGCTTCGTGACTTGTTATCGACTGCATATCTAGTGCGCCTACCACAATACAGTTGAATCAGGTGTAATAAAATCACACAATATTCGTTGTCGCAGGTAAAACATATATCGATACTGACGCCCTGACATAATCATAAATCTCTGGCTTCATTTGAACATGTAAGTGATAGAATATATTGATAAGCCAGTATTCGATCTCGCCCGATTAATCACTAGACAAAACTGTCACCAATGCGTTTATCGCTCACAAGCTAAATAAAAGATAGCATGTGTTTTTTTTTGACGATCGACACTCATGCGTCACCATCATAACTCGCCCTGTCGAAAGTACCTGTTCTAGTTTCTAGTGACATTATTTATTAGAAATTTAGAATCAAAAGGATGAAGGTACTTAGCCCCATAAAATATCATGTACTCCCTATGTAGTAGTCATCAGAAGCTGCCAGCTGGCAAATGTAGAGGCTCAAGAGCGTCTACAGCCCTGGCACAGCGAGTCTGATCTGCAACAAAGATGATGAGAGGGCCATTGGTCTAATTGTGCAGGCAGCTAATGCTCTGGCTTGAGCAGTGGAAGACTAGTGTTTATGCTCTAGTTTTGTCTTTTAGGGGATTTTAGTTCCTCATTTCCACCTTTTCTATGGTCGTCAGATACATTTTGAAAGGCTGTATATATAAATGTATGTTTTTATTTCACAAGTGCTTTAGAATTGCAAGTTGAGCGTTTAGACTGGAATCTAGTTACGTATGCCTAGCATGCTGCCAGCTGCCAGCTTTTAAAGACTACATCACATTTATGTGGGACTATGTACCTTTTTCTTTCTCTCACTTTTCTTTGCTTAGGGCTAAGTTTCCTTATCTTTTCTCTTCTTTATTTCATTTCTTACCCCTGTGCCGATCGGTTTTAGAAGTGCTAAGCATATTTGCTTTCTTCCTTATTTTCTTTCTACTATTGAATTGGAATGATACTCTTTTCTTTGGTTGAAGAGCGGCATTCGGAAGCTTCCCATGAGCAGTTACCTGTCACCTATTGATTTTCTTGTTTTGTTTGTTGCTGTCGTGAACAAGCGAGAAAAATACGGATAAGAAGAAGAAAGAAAATAATAATAAATGTACAGCATACCGTGTAATCATTGGATGCTAGCAATATCTGATACCTGTATATGCAGCTTATTTACCGCTGTTTACTACATCCTATATCTGAAGCTAAGCGTTTCGGTTGATTTCTTTTTTCTCTTGATTTTACTTTGTTATGCATTGATATGGATCTATAGAGCTGATTCTTTTTTCTATACTATATGATCATGTTTCCGTGATATCTTCCAACCCGGTCAGCCTAGATACATCCTAACCATGGCTCACTCAAGTTTCGGAATTTATATGGTTCTTCTTGTCACTGGAATGTGATGCTTTGTGGCTTTTTTATATTTTGTTTCCGCCCGCTTCAGCAAGACTAACTAGTACCGAGCTAGAAGACTACAATACAGTTATAGTATCATATAATGTGCTGCATTTGGGGACTACCCAAGCCTCTCTTATGTAACTTCTCATCTAGTGCCTTAACAAGGCAAGTTGATTTAGACATGTCATTGTTATATATGATCATGTTATAGTATAAGGGTGAACGCCTTGGCTTCCCACTACAAACACATTTTTATATACGTTGGCTTCCCGTGTAGCCTAGAAAGCCTATCCTGTGACTGAGGGAGAATTAATGACGCTACAATTATCTCCTGTGTCTTTCATGCGCTCAACTCATAGTAAGCAGGCGGACGGCCAGCCCTGTCTTCTCTGTGCTTCTATGATACCATCCCTTCCGTGCATCAACGTATATGACCACTAGCAGGAGTTTAGAAGAATAAACAAGAAATGAGCCTTTCGGAAAAAGAGAGAAGACATATTTCCCCCTAGGGTTCGAATTACACTACTACCACCACCACTAGCCGGCCTGTTCTTGTTCTGGTCTTCTATGCGGCGGTCTGAGTCAAGCTGGTCAGTGTGGCCTAGGCATGTTTTATCGGTTCTAGCGGTTCTTGATCGGGCTTTTACTGGAGAGAAGCGAAATTTGAATACTCTCGGGCCCTCTATTACTGTACACATAATTTTGCCATGTCAGTATTTCATGCGGGTTAGTCTAGACTAACCCTATTAATTGGTCTATAAAATGTCGTTATAGCTCACGAATTTTGCCAATTTTGCTTTTACTGTTGCTGTTCAAATAAATATGCATTGAAAAATGAAGTCTGGTTAGAAACCACCAGCCCCTCAATCAAGGCAAAGAACGAGATTCGATATATCTTGTTTCTATGGTTCTGGTACCTGGACAAAACTCACGGAATACATGGTTAGGTATGACATTATGCATGCCCAGATATCTTTTCTCTTCCTGTTCTGTTTATTGTTTGTATTTCTGAAGAAGAAAATAAGCTGAAGAACCGAAAGATCTCGGTTGAGTTTGTATCACCAAATGCGGAATCTCAATCGACTCGTATTCTCCAACCATCGATGTTATTTTATATTGATTTCATTTCTAAAAGAGTGCATGGCATTCATTCCGTATCAGTAGGAGAGAAAATTAGAATTGTATTAGTAACATAAAAAAAGCAGAGCTGGGCCTCCACGCAATAAGCTAATGGAACAAAGATTCGAAAAAGATCTTTGGGGCTTCTAGTCAAATTCTTCGATCGGCTTTCTTTTTCCTGTAAATACATACTAAATCCTTTTATTTTCTTAAGAAGGAAGGCGAAATGACAAACAAATAGGTAAACTTTCTAAAAGAAAAAAAATAGTCAGAAGGGATGAACCTGGGTTTCAATGACAAGAGAATAGAAAACAAAGAAAGCATCAAAAAAGCCTGGAGATTAAAGGGGTAGCGTCGCCACCCACTCTAATCGAGACGGCACTAAAGCTAGCTGAAGAAGGACGACGAGATAAGAGAGAATGAGTGCTGTAACCACTAGCTTGTGGTGTGTTAGGTACCTTAATTGTTTATCTAGCGGGATGTACTGGGTACCGCACTAACCGTAGGGCTTACAGGCGCCACCAGATGTCTCAGTGACCTGTAGATTAGTGGGCATTGACATGATGTATCCATTGCACGCTATCGCTACAACTGAAGGAATATCCACCGGAAAACCAGGTTTCTGTACACCCAACTGAAGGATGTAATTTAATCCCAAGAGCATACATAGGAGCTTCAAAGTGCAACGCTGTTACTGTGCCTAGAAATCATCGCTGGAAAGAAAAGAACAGAGCGAGCTGATCAGCAAGCAAAGCTGCCAAGTTCAGTCTAGACGGTTGCAGTCTGATGCTATCCTTATTTTTCTTGTTTTTATATTTTCTCCGAACGTTAATGAACTCTGTCTATCTATAAGGCCAAGTCCAGAACTTCTCTCATGTATTTATCAATGTATGGGTAATTGGGATTTGCACTCGGTTCGTCTGCTGCAAGGACGCGGACCTGCATTCTGGTGGTCTAGAACTGATATTTTGTACCTGGATTGTGCATATCTGTATGGCCAGATGGTTCCTGTCTTCCATTATATTTTATTTTTACTAAAAGCAGTAAAAGAGGGACGGAAAGCAAGAAAAGCAACTTTAAAACATAATTATAATCATTACAAGAAAATGTGCTGCTTCAAGACATGCTACACTTGAATTCCAAGCCCGTGATGGCGATCAAGCTTAACAACAGACCAGATTGTTTTTAATTTTTAATTTTGTCTATTTCTCCTTCAACAGGCGTTTAGGGCAGGAATATTCTAATATATCATCAGATAGTACGCTGGAAGAAAACAAAGCTCAAAATACCTACCCGGAAACAAGAGAACCTAGTATGGTCACATTGAGACGCCCTCCAAATAATTTGTGCTAGTAAGGTTGCAGTGCAGCGAGCATTTATTGATGTAGGTCTTTCGCGGTTTCCATGGATAACGAAACTAAAGAGACGGGGACTGGACTCGTATCTGTAGGCTGTAGATACTCTGGTACTTTGTATATTACAAGCCATTTATAATATCCAGCCATCATAGCCACCATAAACTGTGTTCATGCACACGGCTATTTAGGCGTTGGGCTGTACTTTTAGCTTGTATGCAATAGGCTGCCATCTTTTATGCGTATATTGCATACATATGCATATACACGACACTATCATGTATTCAACTATGGACATTTTGTCATCACTTCATCGTCTTAGGATATACAACTGTAGTTCCATAGGAGGACCGGTAGCCAATAGAAAACTTGGCGTGCTCGTTAAGCGATCATTGCATTCTCACCGTTGCTACATTGCGACCACCCGCCTGCAACCAAGGTGGCAGTGTTATTAATTTACCTGGATCCGCTACGCTGTTGTTTTCTGGTCAGTCTTCATGGAGGGAGATCTAGCTAGGACAGAAAGATATCGAAAAAGCATACTCTGACGACCGAAACCGAAGAAAGGAGAAGCACTTACCTCTATTTACAAAAAGTACATTGCCAGAGAGGCATATTTTCTTTGCTTGTTGTTCTTCCCACACAGCCCACGACCATTCCGTCACCAGATGTGCGAAAACTCTCAAAACATGTTCTCAAAAGTCTGCCAGACCTTTGGTAATGACGGAACCGCCATGTCAATGCTTCTTGCGTTCCTTTTCTCTGATTGAAGCAAACAAGTATTGAATCGGGCTTTCTCTCAAAGTCTTTGATCTCCTGGAGCCATATCATCACCGTCGGTTACTAAAGCCGGGGACAACGTCATACGCAAGCCGTCAAAGCGTGAGGTGGGCATTTCAACTTGCTGACTATTGCTACAACATGCTCTTGCGATTGTAGTGAAATTAGGGATTACATCTCATCTTCATCTGCCGACCGTCCTTTCTCTTTGGTTCTATTCCTTTATGGTGCTTTAAAAGGGCGTTTCAGTCTGTAGTTCTTGTCCGAAGAATCGCGTGCACAGCCAAGATACAAGATATCAGAATAGAAACAAGTTCAGGCACGCCTTGTATCAGATCTATAGAGATCTGCTGTTGTTGTACAGTTAGTATCAAACTCTATTTCCTTGATTAGTAACTTTTGAATTTTTGACGTCTATCAAATACAAAGTGTTAACGCCACTAAAATATACAAGATCAATAGAAAAAAAACCCGAATTACATAGTTGGCTAATTCTTAAGACAACTTAACTAAGCCTTTGGAAGAAAAGAGCATTGATCATCTCGAAGATAACTCTTCCTAGGAAGGATGTACACACCTTGAATGATTTTCAATAGCCAATGAAGAAAGTGATCGGTCATATAGCGAAAAGAAAGTCAAGCCTTGAACTATCAGTATGAACAGGACAGGGAATATTAAAATACGAATGGAGATAAAGCCTTGGAATGGGTTCGGAACGATGATATTCGTTCGTTCGTTCGGTATGTAGTTTTCCATTTCCCTTGTTAGCTCATTGATATATAGATGGTATAGTATGTATGTACATACATGCATATATTGACATATGATTATCGATATAGCATGGTGTCTTTGTACATGCTCACTTGATGTCTGCATCTCTCCATTCATGATGATTGAAGAGCCGTATGAAATCACCCGAGAGTCATAATTGATTTCTATCGAAAGGAGATATCTCGATACATGCATTCAAGAAGACAAAAAGATTACAGGACTCATTCCATCTAATTGACATATAATTTGCGTTACTGGGTTCCTAGTTTCTATAAACTTTCACCGGCGTTTAACATGCTCATGGTGTATAAATACAACATCTATATCTGGACCGACCTTTTCTGCAGACTTGTAATGCCCAGTACTGTTTATGATTTGGCCTCTTATTTTCCCTACCGCTGCATAAAGATAGAGGACCAAGAGATATAATTTCACCGGAGAAACTTAGCCTGTGATGTATCAAGGTGTCGAGATCAACTGTAAGAATGCACATGATCACACAGACTATGCTATAATAGGGGAGAATCACTGGCATTCGACTCTAGACCATAATCGGCCAGTCTAGACGGAGGACGAAAGTCATAGCATTGACGAACCCATGGAACTTCGAGGTTTGGGATGGCCTGACAGATCACGATCTGCACATTCACACCACCATCCTTGCCTTGCATATTTTGTTTAGCAAATAAAAAAGACATGGGAAAAAAGAAAAAAAAAAGAGTAGATGAGACTGTGTCGATAACGTTGTTCTGATAGTCTCCATGATCCTTCAAGCTTGTGATTTCACCGGAGAATCCGGAGGCCGAACTCTGTATCACCGGAGAGAGCCGAGGCTGGCTAGTTGTATCACAAGTAGGATTATAGTCATTGATGGATAGCCTGATAGAGTTGACGTAGTATGCTAGAAATCATTGACTTTTGAGTTATAGGAGTAAATGATGGTGATTAACAATGAAGTCAATGAGCATAACAAATGGAGAGGCGTTGGCTTACGTTTTTTGTTTCCCACGATGAAATTGCACACAAATATCCTAAATATGCTATTTTTAAGGCCGAAAGGAATAGTATAACCCGAAGAATGATTTTGGGCATATTAAGCTTGAAAGTCATTGTTTGAGAGCCGAGTTCCAATAGTTGGTTGATAGAGGCTCGGCGGTATTTGTGAGGCTTTAATGTTTTACTCCCACACGTAAGTACTATTGGTTCATCAGAGAGACATCTTGAGTCAGGGCTAAAGGCCGGGCCATTTGATATCAATATATACAACATGATATACAAGATAAGATACACGCCTGTCTAGCAATGCCGAAGCCTGTGAAACCCATAGTACTTCGTATTGGCAGCTCTAGCTGCTGCACATCTATTGGATTAGCAACGCAAAAAAAGTATAGTTTTCGACCATACAGTCATACTAGCTAGTATGAACCAAGATTCTAGTTGATAGATATAGAGTGGCTAGCTTGTACGACCCTGAATTCCATGCCACGGCATAAACCGAAAACCTAAGCGGTGTATCGTGGCCTATATCCGTAGTTACGTGGAAGTTGGTAGCCTGCTCTCATCTGATATTATCAATGGCATTGTGAAGTTGTATTAAGCTTAACGGTGTTTGATAGAGTTTTGTTAGAGTTTTGTGGAATTGTAGCTTGTTCATCAACCTATCGGAGACAAACTTATACGAAGGGATCAAAGAGGTTATAGTTTGGGTGTAATATTACTGCTCAAACAATGTCGGGTAATGTTGACCGATCACCTTCCAAGTCAAGTACCGAGTACTGATAGGGTAATTCGATTCCAATAGGCTCTTTTTATGGTTCTAATGGAAACTGACTAAAACACAAGAATATATCGTGTACATCATCGGTTCTGCCTTTGATTGGCCCAGTATATTCAATGGTACTCAGTGTTACACAGCCATGTACGTACCATTTTGGCGTTGAATCGAACAAAGGACGCTCCTTGCTCAATACCGTTTTAGAAACTCCAAGTTGGATAATAGTTGGCATGCAAAGCGAATTGAGCCGATGCGGTCTCCATACGTCAGTAACGCCGAAGATACGAGACTCCGAGCTTATATGATTCATCTGCAATGCTACAATGATACACACAGCGCATATGAATCCGTAAGCCCAGACACGGGTCGGATCATTGCCAAGATCAGCTCGGACTAGAAATCACTACGAGTTAGACACTACCGGATCTAGGCTGTTGCATATGCATAGACTAGAATGTGATGTGTGAGACATGGAGTGATATACATATAGCTTAGCTTCATTCAGAGATTGGAGAATTTGAATTGAAAACTTTTTATGATGAAGTCATAGAAATTCTGCATATAGTGTGTGAAATCGATGAGAGGAGAATACCTCACACCTTTATGGCTTATGGCCATGAAAGACTGTGGACATCCGAGAGCTTCCTGGAGCTCCCGGGATAGGCCGTTTCCCTGTCACATTCTGCATCCTATGTAGACAAAGCACGTCACAGAACGACCCGACCCTTCGTGGTGCAAAACGCTCTATTTTCTGCACTAGCCAGTACGAAAGCTACAAAGCTACCAAAGCGCATTTTGAATTCCAGTCTACGCCATTCCTCCTGTGCCTTAAAAACCCTAGAGGTGAGTTGTTTTAGGCTTGCGAGGCTAATCTGCCTGCCATAAGATAAGCACTCATGCCAACGGTTGATTTTCCCCTTGCTCTGTTTTTGCTCTTCTCCTCCCTTCTTTTGCATTGTTGATGTCGCTTTTTTTTGGGCCTTTGCCCCGCTTCCTTTTTCTCCGACCGGCATGATCACACCCACACACTAAAAACGATCAACAAAAGCGCTGACAGTAGCTTTGGAGTACTTACTGTGCCACCACGAACACTATGGCATCCCAAGTACCTAGAAGTATTGCTGCTGCTACCTGCAGAGCTTTAAGAACCGGTCGCCCTGCCGTTACTCGTCCTTGTTATATTCTTCCTCGAGCTTTCCAAAGACCTTCATCTCTTCCTTCAATCAACGCATTTTCCACATCAGCTATCAACATGGTTGTCATCAAGACTGTCAACGCCGAGGGTTCCGGCCCCTCGCCTACCGTCGGCCAGACCGTCACCATCGAGTACACTGGCTGGCTCAAGGACGAGACCAAACCCGACCACAAGGGCAAGCAGTAAGACTACCCGCCACCCCACGGATCGTGATGCGCATCGCGAACCGCGCGCCGAGCACACAATAGCTCAGTGCCATATTGGCGAACACAGGCTAATCTATTATTCACACTATAGGTTCGACTCTTCCGTTGGCAAGAGAGACTTCGAGACCCGTATCGGTATCGGTATGGTCATCAAGGGTAAGTCTTGAACCGGCTTATGCAAGTGACGCTGTAGAATACTAACATACGATGCTCGAATAGGCTGGGACGAGGGTGTCACCATGATGAAGCTGGGCGAGAAGGCTACTCTTAACATCACCGCCGACTATGGCTACGGTGCCCGGTGAGACATTGCTTATATCTAGCATCAAACACTATCATATCAATGCATTATACTAACGTTCATCAATAGTGGCTTCCCCGGTGCTATCCCTCCTCACTCGGACCTGATCTTGTACGTCTCTACACATAAACTGTTTCCGTTTTGTATTGATCCATCTAGCTAACATTACACACAGCGACGTTCACCTGAAGAAGATTGAGTAAATGTCTCGGGTCGGTTATGTATGAGCATCAGACAGGGACTGACCCTTTCCGCCTCTACAATATACTACACTATTTCGAGAAAAATATGAAATAAATACACTACTAGCTTCGGCATTTCTCCATTAAGATGTGACTGGATAATCCTTAAACTATCGGAACATAGCAACAAGGCGTTTCATTGAATGTAAGATGTGCCAAAAAGCCAGGCAGAAATATGAAGCTATACTACATATCAGAATCTGTCTAATGGCTGAAAAAAATGACTGAATAAGCTACAACAAGTTCACCGCCCTATTCAGGAACCAAGCTGCCATTGCAACTACCCATAGAGCAAGTAGGAAAGGTTGGGTAGTGGGGCTTGTTCTGTTTACGGAGCGTTTTTGAAAGTAGCACCTCGGTATCTTAAGATACACAGCCCTGAACTAATACTAGTATACAATATAAGGTGAAGGACAACCTACTTCTCAACAGTGATAGGCTACTGAGATATAGAGCATTTGTTATGGTTTCTTAGAACAGTATGGTTACTACCTGGCATCTACCTTCTGCAGAACTTCGTGAGTGGAGAGGCTGCCCAAACCCTCAGACGCACTACCATAAGCATGGGTGGACTTCAGTAGTAGTTTTGCCCCAGCTGGATTTAAACCAACTACCTCATGCGAGGTCGGCCAGGCGTAGCGTTGTATGATGGCATTGCGCTATAGATAATCATGGACACTGTGAGAATGCCTACAAACATTATAGAATAAAACAGTGCATAACAGTGCGAATTCCATAATCTTCGCTGCTGTCCTGCCCCTCTTTGCTTCCTTCTCATTTTATGTTGGTAAGCTAGGCTAGGCTAAGAACCACCCACCTTCTACTTCAGTCTGCTTGGTCAGCACTGTTGCGGCTTAGGCCTTGCATTAAAAAGGGCATTTATTAGAAATACATGAGATTGGTGAAGAAATGTGCTTTGGTGAACTTGGGGTGATACGCTTGGCTTTATGTCTTGTGAGCATGGCGTAGTGATGTTGATCCCCAATCAGAGAATATCTTGTGAGCAATGTATCTGTATATTTGTGCAAATTAGGAGCTGCTGCGTCATGTCAACAATTGCAAGTGAATTTGTATGGCACCTGCTGCAACTTTGCTCTTGCTCACATAAGATTTATAGCTTGTTGGACCATATTTATAGTAGCTTCCTAGAAGCGCTTGCGGGCCTTGATCCCTGCCATAGCGGGGTCTTTTGCTGCCTTTTTTGGTAGCTACTCTTGTTTGGCTTACTGCCATTGTTACTACTGCCGTTGCTGTCTCTGTTATTTGCCAAACTAGAAGGGAAACTCTTACTGCCTTGGCTCAGGCAGTGAACTCTACCATAAACATAACACGATAATTCAAACTATCAATCATCATCAATCTGATCGCATCACCACCATCGACCATCTGCCATCTCAACACTTGGTCATCACATTTCTTCTTGGCCAGTTCATCTCACGATAAATCGACCGTTTTCGATCTCTTCACAAGTCGCCAAGCTGGGGAAGCGGAAAAACTCTCACGGGGATTTGGTTGTATCCCAGAAAAGACCGTTGACTGTAAGTACCACTCATCGACTCACCATACTCCGACGAGGCCAGCTCAACGTTGGCATTGATATAAGGATCAACGTACTGTTGATAGAAATCGATGAATTTTCGATAGCCTTGATAGCGGAGAATCAGACAAGCTAACCTCTAGCGCATTGGCGCTTGACCTTGATGAATAGGACGCAATCAAAATGGCCGAAGTCGAAATGAAAGATCAGCCTGCCGCTGGCACATCCGAGATCGACGAGTCTCTCTACAGTCGTCAACTCTATGTGCTGGGCCACGAGGCTATGAAGCGTATGGGTGCTTCCCACGCGCTCGTTGTTGGTCTAAAGGGTCTCGGTATCGAGGTCGCCAAGAACATTGCTCTTGCTGGTGTTAAGAGTCTGACTGTCTACGACCCCACTCCCATCACTGTCGCCGACCTTTCTTCTCAATTTTTCCTGCGCGAGGACGAAATTGGCAAGTCTCGCGATGAGGTTTCAGCGGGCAGACTGACCGAGCTCAATGCCTACGTCCCCATCCATGTCCACAAGTCAGCTGGGTAAGCCATCAATGACATAGACTCAATAGGACCGTGATAAAATTCTTGATTATAAAGACTGCCACTAACTATCAATGTTTTGCAAATATAGAGGCATCGACTCGAACCTTGCGGACCTGACTAAATACCAAGTTGTTGTCTTGACTAACACGCCTCTCAAGCAACAACTGGCCGTTGCCGACTTCTGCCATAAGAACGGCATCTACGTCATTATTGCCGACACTTTTGGCCTGTTTGGCTCTATTTTCTGCGATTTTGGCGACAAGTTCACCGTTTCCGATGCTACCGGCGAGGCTGCCTTTAGTGGCATCGTCGTCAACATTGACGAGACTGGCCTTGTTAGTGCGCTCGATGAAGCTCGCCACGGCCTTGAAGATGGTGACTACGTCACCTTTACTGAGATTGAGGGCATAGAGGCTCTGAACCACTCCGAGCCCCGCAAGGTCACTGTCAAGGGCCCCTACAACTTCTCGATCGGTGATGTTTCTAGTCTCGGCGAGTACAAGAAGGGTGGTCTTTGGCAAGAAGTCAAGATGCCCAAGGTCCTAGAATTCAAGGATCTGTCTACTTCCTTGGCTGAGCCCGAGTTCTTGGTTGCTGACTGGGCCAAGTTTGATCGTCCGCAGCAGTTGCACGCTGGTTTCCAGGCACTGCATGCCTTCGTCGAGAGTAAGGGCCGTCTCCCCGCACCATTTAACAAGGATGATGCTACTGAGGTTCTGGAGTTGGCCAAGAAGGTCGCTGCCGAGGCCAAGACAGAGATTGAGTTTGATACCAAGCTTATTACTGAGCTAGCCTACCAGGCCACAGGTGATCTTACTCCCATGGCCGCTTTCATTGGTGGTATCACTGCCCAGGAAGTACTCAAAGCTGTCTCAGGAAAGTTCCACCCCGTTAAGCAATTCCTCTACTTCGATTCTCTCGAGTCCCTACCAATCAACACTCCTCGTTCTGCAGAGCTGTGCAAGCCTACTGGCAGCAGATATGATGGGCAGATTGCTGTCTTTGGCAAGGAGTTCCAGGATAAGCTTGCCAACACCAGAGAGTTCCTGGTTGGCGCTGGCGCCATTGGTTGTGAGATGCTCAAGAATTGGGCCATGATTGGTCTAGGTACTGGCCCTAAGGGTCAACTTACTATCACTGATATGGATTCTATCGAGCGCAGTAACCTAAACCGCCAATTCTTGTTCCGTCCTCATGATGTCGGCAATATGAAGAGTGATTCTGCTGCCAAGGCTGTTCGACGTATGAACCCCGATCTGGATGGTCACATCAAGTCGCACAAGGAACCCGTTGGCAAGAATACTGAGCATCTTTTCAATGAAGACTTCTGGAATGACTTGGACGGTGTGACTAACGCCCTGGATAATGTTGCTGCTCGCCAGTACGTCGACCAGCGCTGTGTTTTCTTCCGCAAGCCTCTGCTAGAGAGTGGAACATTGGGTACTAAGGGCAACACACAGGTTGTGCTACCTAACGTCACTGAATCATACTCTTCATCCCATGACCCACCGGAGAAGGAGTTTCCTATGTGCCTAGTCCGCAGTTTCCCCTACCGCATTGAACACACGATTGCTTGGGCCAAGGAACACATCTTTGAGCCCAACTTTGTGCAGCGGCCCCAGAGTGTCAACATGTACCTGACTCAACCCGACTACATTGAGAAGGCTCTAAAGCAGGGTGGCAACCAGATCAACGTTCTCAAGAACATCCGCGACAGTCTTACAGTGGAACGTCCTCGCACATTTGAGGACTGTATTGCCTGGGCTCGCCTCCTTTTTGAAAAGTTGTTCGTCAACGACGTGCAGCAACTTCTATTCACTTTCCCCAAGGATGCCACTACTTCATCAAATACCCCATTCTGGTCACCCCCTAAGCGTGCACCCGATGCCCTAAAATTCGACATCACCAACCCAACACACTTTGGTTTTGTCGTTGCGGCGGCTAACTTGCATGCTTTCAACTACGATATCAAGTCCCCTGGTACTGACAAGGGGATTTACATTCGTGAGCTGGATAATATCATTGTCGAGGACTTCGCACCATCTTCCGGAGTCAAGATCCAGGCCGATGACAGTGAACCGGTAAGTACTAATCATGAGATGAGAATTTGGTTCTAGTATCTAACAAAATTTATTATATAGGATCCCAACGCTGGCAACTTTAGTGATGAGGGCGAGCTTCAAAAGGTCATCGAGAGCATTCCTGAGGCTAAGGGATTGTCTGGCTACCAGCTGACTCCCGTTGAGTTCGAGAAGGACGACGATACCAACCACCACATCGACTTCATCACTGCCTGTAGCAACCTGCGTGCAGAGAACTACAAGATTGAGACTGTTGATCGCCATAAGACCAAGTTCATTGCTGGCAAGATCATTCCTGCGATTGCCACCACCACTGCACTGGTCACTGGTCTAGTTGTCCTAGAACTGTACAAGGTCATTGATGGCCAAGATGACATTGAGAAGTACAAGAACGGCTTTATCAACCTGGCACTGCCATTCTTTGGGTTCAGCGAGCCTATCGCTAGTCCCAAGGTTGAATACCAAGGTTCTGACGGCAAGGTGTCACTTGACAAGATCTGGGATCGCTTTGAAGTACCAGATTTTACGCTCCAGGAGCTTCTGGATCACTTCAGGGAGAAAGGCTTGACGATTTCGATGCTAAGCTCTGGTGTCAGTCTGCTCTACGCCTCTTTCCAGCCTCCCAGCAAGACCAAGGAAAAGCTGACGATGAAGTTGACTGAGCTTGTAGAGAAGGTGTCGAAGAAGCCAATCCCTGATCACCAAAGGGATGTCATTTTCGAGATGGTGGCTGAAGACGAAGCAGACGAGGATGTTGATGTGCCATTTATCACTGTGCACCGTTCGTAAAGTGTAGGTGGGAGATTGACAATGGCGGCTAAAGGATTTAAAATTGTATCCATATATTCTTCAAGGAACATTTGTTAGAGCTAGACTGCCGGCTGCTGTTTTGTGTTTTATTAAAGCCGATAGTGCTGACAATTATAATTATCTGACTATAAGTTTGAGTTTGGGTTCGTTTTATTGATTTTCTACGATTGTATTGTATATATGTACGTACGTATGGTGCATGATTGACGATTTAGTTAGTTTCAGCTGCGTGAATGCTTTGTCAGCGACGGGAGGGCAAATAGCAAAATGGCCTAAATGGGGCAAAGCATCATTGGGGCAACTTAGAGCGGGGTATCATGCCTGCAATGTAAGAAGCACTGTAGAGCTTCGCTGAATAATGTGGAGGTGGTGGCTTACAGAGGGTTGCTTAGTGGTCTCTACAGAGGGTTTAGTAACGCTGACAAAAACAAAAAGACTGTTACCCTCTTCTATGTGTCTCAAGTCAGCCGAGCTTCCAAACTGGGATGCTGGAGCTGACTAGAGCTTAAGGTGTGAGGTATAGATAAAGAGGCTTGATAGACACGGCACAACATGGAAATTTTAGATTCTCATTCATCGGTATTTCATTTGCCAGTGGATGATGCTTCCGGTTATCAAGAATTCTCTCCGATCATTTTGCACTCGAAATCTACTAAGAACACGCGCAACTCCCAAGACTCGATATCTCAGCACAGCAGTCTCTCTAGCTTCTTCTAACAACTTCAACAACAAAACACAACAACAAAAGCATAACAAAATGGCATCTGAGCTATCTGGCGACAAGAAGATGAGTATCACCGACTGGGTCAAGCCCATTGACCCGTCGGGTGAGTTCAAGCGTCAGGTCAGCACGTTCCGCAACTGGGTATCGGCCGAGCCTGGGGCCGAGTTCCCGGCAGAGAAGGGCCGGTACCATTTATACGTCAGCTATGCGTGTCCATGGGCGCACCGGACGCTGATCATGCGCCAGCTAAAAGGCTTGGAAGACGCCATCAGCTTCTCCGTGGTACACTGGCACCTAGGCGCGAACGGTAAGTTTGAGCTTCCTAGTCTGCGCTGAGGAATGGGAGCGGGCTAACACAAGAGAATAACAGGCTGGCGCTTTGTCACCGCAGACGAGAAGTTGCCGGGCGCCAACGTGATTCCCGATCCGTGTCACGAGGACTACAAGTTCCTGAGTGAAGTGTACTTTGCCGCCGAGCCGAACTACACCGGACGCTTTACGGTGCCGGTGCTCTTCGACAAGGTACAGAAGCGCATCGTGAACAACGAAAGCAGCGAGATTCTGCGCATGCTTAACACGGCCTTCAACGGACTACTAGGCGCTGAACACAGCGCTATCGATGTGTATCCCGAGGCGCTACGTAGCGAGATTGAGGCGGCGAACACGTGGACGTACGACTTGATTAACAACGGCGTGTACAAGTCGGGCTTTGCCACGAAGCAGGAGGCGTATGAGAAGAATGTTATTACGCTGTTCGAGGCGCTTGATCGCACGGAGAAACACCTTGGTGAGACGGCACAGTATGGACCATACTACTTTGGCAAGGCCCTGACCGAGTCGGATATCAGACTGTGAGTTGCCTCCTTAGAGTGTGTTGAGGATGTGCTAAAAGACTAACATAGCAATTCTAATCTACAGCTTCGTGACCATTGTTCGCTTCGACGTAAGCCTACTATATAAATGTCTAGTCTTGTCTACAGACAGCCCGCTAACATCTTCTCCCTCCAGCCTGTCTACGTGCAACACTTCAAGTGCAACATCCGCGATATCCGCAGTGGCTACCCGCGGATTCACGCCTGGATGCGCAATCTATACTGGAATATCCCCGCGTTCCGGGAGACGACGCAGTTTGAGCATATCAAGAAGCACTACACCAAGAGCCACACACAGATCAACCCGCTTTCGATCGAGCCCTTTGGCCCGTTACCGCACATTCTCCCGCTGGACGAGGACGTTGCGGCCGTTTCAGGCGCTAAGCTATAACGCAACATATGAACCAACTAGTGTGTCTTGGGGGAAACTTTCTTTTAGGTAACTCTCGCGAGGGGCTGTCACATGTAAGAAAAACCTGTAGACACTCGATGTAAAGTCTAAGTTGATACTCGGACTTTGCACTTGACTGGGCTAACTATACAGTCTTGTGGTGAACTGCTCCAAAAATTCCTAGTCGTGATGAACCCAACGACTTTAGTCGAGATAAAATGCACGTACAAACTATAAGTAACATAAGTCTTGTAGATATCAATGGACCGTTCTTGGTAATAAGGTGCCTTTGCCTTTCCTATGTAGGCTTTGTGACAAAGTTTCACCTTCCTAGCTGTGTCCAACTACAAGCGTTCTATGTATTTCCCCTCCATATTCTAGTAGTGAAATTGTGAATAGATCAAGCACATTGTATTGGGTCAACTGAGTATTAGAGCCTGATTTTTTTCCAATACGTGCAGCCTGTGAGATTTTAGTTATTAGTATCGAGTCTATAACATAGCATTGATCTGAGAGACAGAGATGGAAATTTCGACAATACACATTCTGCAATGCAATCCCAGAGCCGCAAAAGATTGCTGGTTTTCTCAACATAGTTTCGAATATAACAAACAGCAACAAGTCTCTAGAGTTCCTAATTTGTTAGGGTTACTACACTTTATCTTATCGATAACCCTAAGTGTCACATCAACGACTTCAAAGTGGTAGCTTGGCGCAACAACAACGCTTGTAAGCGTGGAAAACCACATCCGTTCATCGTTGAACCAATCTTTCCAAATATCGCGCATAAGATCCTAAGCATTCGATGTCACATTTAATAGCGCCGCCATTACCACAGGCCGATGATGCGCCGCCCGTCGCCTCACTGATCAATCAGCACGGTCATCGCGATCTAGTTCAGGCTGTGTCGTTCAACCTCTATGGTGACCGTTGTGCTACAGGCTCGGCGGACGGCAAGATCCGCGTGTTCAACCGGCAACAGGATGGAACTTGGCGGCTTTGTAATACATGGAGTGCGCACGGCGGCGAAGTTCTCGAGGTAAGCAAGCAAGGAAGCGGTAGTCTATTATAAGCTCAGCGGGGCGCAGAAAGAATCGAATGAGCTAGGAAAGCATGTGGTACTGACGATAGCGGGCTTTTACATAGGTTCAATGGCTGCCAGTCGGCATTTACCCGAGCCTAATAGCATCGCTGGGGATTGACGGGCTCTTCAAGATCTGGGTTGAAGACTCATCAGCGCCGACGATCCGGCGCTTCTCCGAATCTCGCGGCGCGGGGTCAGCTATAGCCTCTAGCTCGAGTAGTCCACACGTAGCGTACGAACTACGATCACCACGAGCGCCGTTCCGTTCATTCAGCATGCGCTACAGCGTAGACGACCCACACCACACACACTTGGCGCTATTGACAGCAGACGGCGAGTTGATGTTGTACGAGTACGAGACGCCGGAGAACTTAGAGAACGGGGTGCTGGTAGACTCGGTGCGCGTGTGTAGTCGGCCGCTGCGGGGCGAGGAAGTGTCCTTCCGCGTAGCCTTCGATCCGAATCCTCTGCCGTGCTACACGGCCCTACAGGCTGGTGTTCCCATCGACTCTGTGGCGCTTGTGGTAGCTGCGATGGAGGCCGTCAAGGTGTATCGCACCCGCGACGTACGACGTAGTGGCGGCGCTGGTCTCGGTGGTGCTGACCAGGTACAGAAAAGCCTGTACATGGTCGCAGTGTTCGAGCGCGAGCGCGGCCGTCATGGATCGTTGGTGCGTGACGTAGCCTGGTCTCCCGGCAATATCCGCGGCTATGATACCATCGCCATGGCTGGCCAGGACGGCTATGTGCGCGTCTTCAAACTTCTAGCCGAGCCGGCCGTGCCTAACGATGCGCCGAGCTGGGCTATGGCTGACATCATGAGACGCTCTTCAGTTACTACCGCTGCCGTACACCATGTACCGCCTCCGCCAAGTGGCTTGACCGCTGGATTTGCACGTGCAAGCAGCAATATTGCTGCGCTAAGTGGCGCCGGGGGTGGAGCTGGAGCTGGCGGAAGCCGAGAACACCTGGAAAGCGAGAAGCAGGGCGTAATTAGACATTCGTTCTTGGAAATGAGCGCATTAGATCACCATCATGCGCCAGTTTGGCGTGTGGGGTTTGATGATGACGGCTTGATATTAGGTAGTGTGGGCGATGCCGGCAAGTTGATATGCTTCCGCCAGATGCCGAACGAATCGTGGGCGAAGAGCTCAGAGCTGCGCATGGAACGACGGTAAAGATAAAAGATGATAGTAAGTAGTAGAATTTCAAGGTTTATAACGACAACGCATGCTTTTTATATGCTAGACAATATATGAGTGTAAAAAATGAAACAAAAAATAAAGACAGAGTAGACGCCGTACAACTAGATAGAACAAAGCATCCAGATATCTCCGACCCTAACACGACAAACCCTATATGAACCATATATGTACATTTGCTTACCGACGACCTCTCTTACCACCGCCGCCCTGCTCAGACGCCATACGTTTCTTGCCTTCCTTCTGCCAGAAGTCCTTCTTCTCCTGGCGATCACGGCCAGCCTTCTTCTCCTCCAGCTGGGCCATCTTCTTCTTGAACTCGACGCGCTTCTCCTCCTTCTTGGCGCGGCGCTTGGCCTCCTTATCACGGTTGATAGTAGCCAGCATACTAACGAGGGCACGCGCCTTCTTCTCCTCGCCGCCGAGAACGACGGCACGCTTAGCCATGTAAGTATCCTTCTTCTGCTTCTTGGCCTCCACAATCTGGCTCTTGAAGGGTAGCGCTCCGGCAACGGCCCGAGGTACCTTGAGGCTGTTGAAGTGGCGTGCCTCGCGTGTAATCTTGCGGTACTGCGAGTTCTTGGGTAGCGGCGTGGGGATGTTCTCGGCGCGGCGGATCTCGCCCGTCAGTCGCATGGCCTGCCAGCCGATCAAGTTGGTCACCGGGTTGTAGAAGCGGTGCGGCTTGACTGGGTACCATGCGCGTAGGAAGACGATGTCACTGATCAGAACCTTGTCCTCAAAGGTGGCGCGGAAGTGTCCGTCGGGCTTGCTTAGCGCACGCTTGATCTGACCACGGATACCGGAGACTGTCTTGATAGCTGCGCCCTCAAACTTGGCAACTTCTAGTGCCGTTTGGAACATGTTCTTGATGAATGCCGTATTCTTGAACACTTTGTATGGGTGGCCCGTCAGCTTGAGCTTCTTGACAATCTCTGTGCTTTCGTCGACGGAGAGAACCGTGCCCGAAGCTGCGATGCGGAAGCCAGCCGTCTTCTTGCCGAGCGAGTTGAAGGCCACAAAGCCCGTGTTGGGGGCAATTAGGGGACCGTAGAAGGTACCGAAGCAGTGCATGTGCTCGGGAGTGTACTTGAGCATGCGGTTGCGAGTACGTGAGTCCGAGATACTGTAGACTGGCATCGACTGGAAACGGCGCCAGCCCATTGAGAAGATCAGAGGGTCGTTGGTCTTAAGAATCTTCTTATGCCAGCGGTGACGCTTGATGCGCACCTGGACAAAGCCGAAGCGGTCCTCAGTGGCCGCCAGACCACCAATAACGATCGGCATGCGTGAATTGAATTGCTCTACAAACTCGGCCGGGATGCCCTCGAGCACGATCTTGGCGTACTTGCCAGCACGATAACCCTCGACAACCACGCGCTGTCGCTCGTCCAGCTGCTCAAACTCGTCCTTGTTGATGTCGAGCTGCTTCTGGATCAGCGCCTTTTGCATATCGTACCACTCATCCTCGCCAAACTCCTCTCCAGCACCGTTCTCACGACGAGCGTTAGCCTTGTCGTTCAGGAAACCTTCACGATCTTCCTCCTCAAAGCGTAACTTGAGCTCTTCCTTGCGCTTGGCGTTGCGTTGACGCTCAACATCGATATCCTCGGCAGTCTCCTGCTCAACTTGGCCATCCTCGTCGTCTCCTTCGGCGCTGTCAGCCTTCTTGGCATTGGGACCGTGGACTTCGCCGGTTTCCAGATCTTCAAAGGCACCGTCACCTTCGTCGTTGGCATCACCAAACGGGTCGTCACCGTCGCCGCCAAACTCGCCGTCATCACCACCGTCGTTACCGCTGATAGTTGCAGCAGCAGCAAAGCGACGGCCTAACTCTTCGATGTTCTCGGAGTCGGCCCATTTGGCAGCTAGATCATCGTAGTTATACTTGGGGATCGTGCGGTCTTCATCCTGAACTTCGGCTGCAGTCTGGGCCTTCTTCTTGAAGAACTCTTCGTCATTATCGTCTTCAATGTTCTCCTCAAATTCGTCCTCATCATCTTCAGTTTTGCCAGCCCAACGCTTCATGACGTTGTCGGGGGTGATTTCATTGTCGTAGAGCATACGGGCAAGATCGATAGGGCGGAAAGCGGGACGCTTATTCAGCTTGGCTACGTGAGAGGCAATGTTGTCCTTCCAGCGTAGAGCAGCAGTCTCTTCGTCTTCATCGAAGTCCTCGTCAGAGTCACCTTCGACTTCATCCTCGTCGCCAGAGATAGAGCCCATGTCAGAGTCACTATCAGCAAAGGCAAGCTCTTCAGCCTCCTCGGTTTTATCCGAGTTACGCTTGAACATCTTGCCTAGACGGCCTTCGTCAAACTCTTCCTCTTCAACATCGCTACCATCTTCCCCAAACTCCTCATCGTCGTCGCCAAGATCTTCGCCATCATCTTCACTACCTTCTTCATCTTGACCGGCAGCTACGCGAGCCTGGCGCAGAGTCTTACGGCCGGTGTTGCCCTCTTCCTCGACCTGGAGAACCTTATTGCCGCCCTTGAACAACCGAACACCCTCTTCGGTCTGGCCAAGAAGCTTACGCTCACCTTGTAGTCCTACGATGAGCTCCTCGCCTTCGCCGCGCTCAGCCTCCTCTTCACCTTCTCTGTCGAGCTGGAAGCCCTTGTCACGAGTGATCCAGATAGCATCGCCTTCGATCTTCAGACCGCTACGATCTGACATGGGTGCGTGGATCTTCTTATCCTTTTCTTCGATCCGGCGCTTGCCTCTCTTGCCAGTTGCCTGCTCCAGGGCCTTCTCCATAGCGGGAGTTGGGCACGGATCGGGGAGAACTTCGATGTTGGCAATGGTGTAGTCACCTAGACCTGCGATATGGACGCGCTGGCCTGACGCGGAGAAGTTTGTTCCACGCAAGTAGCCAGACAACACGATAGAGCGGTCGCACTTCTCATCCTCTTCGATCTTGGTGGGGTGAGTGATATCGCGGAAAGAGTCGATGACGGTGTACGGGTGGGTGTTACGCCATATGAGCGGACGAGGGTTTTTCATGACTGATAGGAAACGCGACAGGTTGTGGACTTCGCGATCGGGGTAACGGCCGTTGATGACACCGGAGAGGTAGAACAGATGCGCGCCGGCATACAGCTCGCTCCAAAGACGACGCTTGAGACGTCTCTTGGCATCTTTGAGAGCCTGAGGTTTCCGGTACAGATCCAGATGAGTTAGAATGCCGAAAACGTTTCCGGGCATACCAGTAGCAGCCAAAACATTAAGGAACTCCATGGTCTCCATTTCGAATCCGTAGTTACCGTCAATCATGAGTAGGACAACGTCGGCAACCTTGGCAACATCGATCATGGCCTCTAGTTCGTTGGGGCATTCGAGGAAGGTCAAGCGCTGTTTCTTGGATGTGACAACAGTGACAGGGCCCTGAGGATCAGAAATCGTTTCTTTGGCATAGCGGCGGATAAGAGACTTCATTAGTGTCGTCTTGCCGACTCCGGGAGGGCCGACAATAGTAACAAGACGCGGTGCAGGCTCATCGGGAATACGGTCGACAGCGGGAACGTGGAAGCGCTTTTCTTTGATCTAGACACCAAGAGAAAGAATGGGGTTAGCAGATAGCAAGATTGGTACCAGCAGAACTAGCGTGTATAGACGATGAAGAAGACAGTAGTCAAGGGAACTCACATCGTGAGAACGAGCAGCAGCGCGGTTTAGCTTGCCGGGGTTCGTGAAGGCAAAAGCCTTGGGATTGCGCTCAGCAGAGGACGACGGGCCAGACTTCTTGCGGTCCTTGGACTTGCGATGCGGCTTGTGTAGTTGGTCCATCTTGGCTACAATCTAAGGCGGTATAATAACAGCTAACTCAACCGCAGAAACGAAGATTGGCCCAAAGACAAGTGTTTGCCAGTATAGAGAGATGACCGAAAGATCGGGATGGCGATAAATATCAGCCTAAATTGCCTCGTTGCGCCGAAATAAAACTCGAATGCTTGGCCTTGGATCGCGAGAATTTGGGCACAACAAAATCATCAACGTAAAAAAGCCTACAGAAAAAAATGTTATCTTCTTATCGATTACGATAAGACATTGGGACGTCTTCGGCTTTAACCCCGCTTTTTAGATGGTGTCTAGGGGGGACTTGTAACAGGATGGCCCCACTAACTAATGCGAATGGCGCCCAATGATAGAGAGGATTTCCAGAAACAAGGCCTATTAATACAAGACAAGACGCAGCCAGTAACAGCCTAAGGTAAAACTTTGTCACAACTAAGGAGAGGGGAAAGAACAACACAAAGCGAAAGGAACTTGAAGCCGCAAGGAAAAAGATTAAAGACTGAAAAATGTACCCAAGTCAACTAAGTTTTCTAAGAGGGCTTATAATACAAGCAGCTACAAAAATGCTCGGAGGTTTTGAGACAGGTTTCCGATGAGGTGGTTTTTCAGGATTAGAAGTTGAAATGCAGGAATAGCATATAACGAAACCATAACAAATGCTCTGTATCTCAGTGGCCTGTCACTGTTGAGAAGTAGGTTGTCCTTCACCTTACATTGTATACTAGTATTAGTTCAGGGCTGTGTATCTTAGGATACCGAGGTGCTACATAGCTATCAAGAGCTCCATTTCTACCTTGATCAAAATGAAGAAAAAAAGATTAAAAAGCAATCCTTGCCTTATCACTTACATATCTTCCGAATTTGCTTCTTTCATTCTGAGTCCAAAACAAACAGAATCCAATACAAAAAGAACTAACAATTTAGTTACAAATGGAGCCCTTAGTTGGATAGTGTAGCAGGGGCTATAGAAATATAGTACAGTACTTCATGGAGAGTTCCCACACCACATGGCTGTATTTCATGGCTTTCTTCTTCCAATTGCTTATTTATATCCTTTCAATCTTGTGACTTGCAAATTATGCTTTTCGTAAGACTTCCTCTGCCCTACAATATTTCCTTGTTAAGTATGGTGTTTCTTGTAAGGTTGCCCCACGTAGACTGCTATGTAAGTAGGCTAATTATCCTATTCTCATCTTGACTGTTACCAGTTACAAAGTGGGAGAAGGGATATTTGAAACGTCAGGATAGAAGATATAGATAAAGGTATTAGTTATACCAATACCATTATAGTCAGGTTCCTTACAAGGTTGACTAATTGCCTTTCTTCAGAACAGCGCTTTTTATCACTGAGCAGTAGAGTTCAGAAGATAGGCATTATAAGGGACTATCATAGTTAATTTGTATATACTTGGAAGTTGTAAAATTTACCTTCTGTCTAGATGTATCTCAATGTGTACGATGGACTTTGCCACAAAACAGCGAAGAAAGAGCAAATACTTAGAGCCTGATAGGCCTTTTTGGTACTTCTTTTTCAACATCTCTACAATATTTACAGTCTTGACTACAGTCCCTACTTGACTATTTTCAAAACTTGAACAGCTAACAATGTTATGTTTTGTTTATAAGCAGAATCCATTCTTTTTGGTGGATGAGTGATTCTCAATTCAATTCACAGCAATAGTCAGTTAAGCGGGATGATTCACCACCAAGTTCTTGTAGATGGAGAGTCAAAATGTATCCTAGAAATATACAGATTGGGGTCAATGTATATATACAATGAATTATGTCATAGAACATGTATATGTACCTGATGTGCATATACACATGTATTGTATGTACATAAGTACAGCCATTTACGACTGGCTGCAGCTGGCGGATGTCGTCATTCCCTTGGCAGTCAAAGAGAGCTGAGACGCCACAGCAGTCCACGTCTTTTTCGTTGATTCTCATCCAGCCAAAGTTCAAATCGTCGACCAATGGCGTTGGCGTAAATCGGCTTCACAAAGAAAACCTCCAGTTCATTTTTCGCTTTTTCGACGGAAGGGGTAACATCCTCCCACGCAGACGTGCTTAAAACTAAGACCTAGAGGAGACTGCATCATGCTGTCAAAAGCCTTAGGCATGGAATCACAGAGCATATCGCAGTCCAATCATGAGTGCAGTCTATATATTGGTCGGCTAAGGCTTGCCGACAAATAAGTCGTATATTAAAGCCCGCCCAAATCTAGGCTGGCGTGGACCTCGCCTCATCACCACGCTCGGCTTCGCTAAGGGCGTGGGTTTCGAGGGCTAACCCAAGGTCGGATGGCAATACCATACAATAGCTTGAGCACGAGCGTCCGATTGGTCCGCGGGACGCATACAAAAAACTCGGGGCTGTCACATCCTCATGTGCGGCTATAGTAGGAGGAAGAGTGGGCTAGGCTCCAGGCAGCATCGCATACAGTCGCATAGCCCAATGAAATTCCAGTTGTAGTTACTTAGTTAGCTGTTCTGCCAGTCGTACTATGTAAAGAGCGCGCTCGTATGCCAGGTCGATGACGTCTTCTGACACTTTCTAATCCCTTCTGGTGTTGCTTCCGCCGTTTCGAGTAGACAAGCTGACGACCACGACTAGTATTGCTGCCCATAAAAAGCTTCAACTGCCCCCTCTTCCTCTAATGCTGCTTCTACGCTTTTTTCCCCCATTCACATCTTCTCCCTCTTCGTTCTCATCATATCTTTCCCAGGCCTTATCAAACCGTCTTCCTCCCACCCTTCCACAAACCCGATATTTATCGTTCTTCACGCCCATTAAGATGCCTTCTTACATCGTTACTTACAAAAAAGAAATCTCTACCGAAGATTTTCAAGCGTACGCGAACCTTCCCGATCTCTCCTCTATAAATATCTACAGTACAAGACGAGACTAACATGTTCTTAGCGCCAAGGATCTTGCGAAGAAACAAGGTGGTGAAATCACTCACGAGTACTCCTTAATCAAAGGGTTTACGTATGTTCCTATAATATTTCCTTACCATAATCCAGCGCCAGTTATGACATTATTAACATACATGCTTATTATATAGCGTCAAGTTTCCTGAAGGCCACGTCCAGACTCTTGCCAACAACCCTCACGTGACCGCTGTCGAAGAGGACGGTGTCGTCACGACCCAGTAAACCACTAGTTTTGTTTTTCTTTTGCTCTACATGTCATTCTCAATAGACATTAGTCGATGCTATATCAACACAGCATTGTTCACGAGAATGTGATAGTAAATCATCGTAACAAGGCCCAGTCTTGTTCTATCTCAGACTCGCACTTACACCACACATACCCACGCATCAGTAACTCCGTACTTTAGTTTTACATGAATAAATAAACAGTAAACAACATCGCAAGTCTTCAGTCTCAATGAGCCAGGGGGGGAAGCTGTAGCTATCGCTTCCTTCACGCTCCTACAACCCCGCCGCTACGATGACAACCTGTGTATCAGTAGACTAAACTCGCACCACTGCTACTATTAGCCATCATTTCATTTCAATAAGCTTCTTGACTTTTAGTACTGCAATCGAGCTTTAACTCAAGCGGGTTTGGCATGGACAATAAAAAATATAAACTCAGCCAGTCAAAAAAAAGCCCAAGTGAAATGGTTTATGATGTCTAGTTTGTCGCGTGATAATTCCACAAAGGTCGATAAACGCCACAGTCAAAACGCCACACGTTCAAGTAGACATCTTCACTGCAAGTACTATTTGTGTCCGTTTCGTAGAAGGCGACTACATTTTTGTTTATCAACCATACTTCTCTCTATCGTCGATTATTGTACTGTTTAGTATTCGATCATTAAGGGTCTCCCGTGTATATATCCGAAGTCTGTCCTCTTAAAACGTCGATTCAACCACGCACAAACGACGATATGCGACTGAGTTCTTCTCTGGCTGCCGCTTCGGGCCGCCTACGGAGCGGCATTGGCCGGACTTCCGGTTCTTCGAGGCCGTATCAATATCGCTCTTTCTCTTTATCATGGCGTCTCCAACGATGGACCCCCCATGCCAACGAAGACGAGATCACACAGTTATCACGACAGCCCCAGCATCCACTAAGTCTAGCCGATCTGATCAGGTGCGTCGATGGCTGAAATATCTAGATGTACCGTTCGTGGTCCATCAGACTTGTCAGCTCCCGTTTTTCTAATTCTTCCGTTGTCTGCTTTCCCTTTCTTTTTAGACACGGCAAGCCTCCGCTCTCCGAAGCCGCCCTACTTTCGTCTGCAAACTTTGCTCTTGAGCTCCTACCTGTGCGACTTGCGCATCGCATTCAAGCCCTGCGCAGCCTACCCTTCATCGTTGTATCCAACCCGCACATCAACCGCATCTACAAGAACTATATGCACTCCTTCGAGAGCATATTGCCCTTTGCTCATGCTGGCACCACGGGCTCTACTGCCTCATCTCGATCGCCATATCACACGTACAAGATCAAGACACTCGCCGACGAAAAACGATTCACTGCCGTGCTCTCCGATCTAGTCGACGCCCATCACGATACCATCCCCGTGCTAGCCCGCGGTTTCCTTGAATGCAAGCGCTATATTGCACCGGATCACGTGACACGCTTCCTCGACCACCATCTGCGAGCGCGCATCGGCACGCGGTTAATTGCCGAGCAACATCTAGCCCTACACTATAGCAGTCACCCGGACGCCGCACACGCCCGCTACCGTGATCCTCCGCCACAGTACATCGGTGTCATCAACACGGCCCTACGGCCCGCTGATACTGTAGAGCTATGCGCATCGTTCGTCGCCGACATCTGCGAGCTACGCTACGGCATTCGCCCTGTCCTAGAGATTGACGGCAATCCAGACACCACGTTTGCCTATGTGCCCATGCATCTGGACTACATCCTAACAGAATTGCTCAAGAATGCCTTCCGTGCAACTGTTGAGAACCGTCCAGACGCTCCCGTCGTCGTAACAATTGCCCCCGAGCCAGCCGATGCTCCCGGAAGCCCCCCGCCTGTCGAAGTTCCATGCCGTGAGGTTGTTACCGAATTAAGCAACACCAACACCATACAACGCCTCGACGATAACGCACCTGGTGTGACTATTCGTATACGCGATCAGGGTCGTGGCATCAGTGCCGAAGTGCTACCCAATATCTGGTCATATTCATTCACCACCTTCAGTGACCACGACGACTTGCCCGGTTCCGATGGTCTATCTACCATATCTAATGCCTCAACTGGAGTTAGCTCCCTGGCAGGCCTTGGCTATGGTCTTCCGCTAAGCAGAGCTTATGCTGAGTACTTTGGGGGTGGTATCCAAGTCGAGAGTTTGTTTGGTTGGGGAACCGACGTTTACCTGCGACTAAAGGGAATTGGAAAGTTGTAGCTTGGTATGTAGCAAATATAGATGATGGAAAAATAAAGGACATTCATTATTGGGTTCATTGTTACGTAACGATACGGCGACTTGCACATAATTAGCCAAACACTACAAGAACAAAAGCATCCCGATTTAATAGCCTGTCTTTGGTCAAGTATCACAACTTGAATAAAACAATTATAATAATAAAAAGATGAGAAACACATCAAACAATGGCAAATCACGTTAAGAATTCAAAAAAGAAACCAAAAGATTTATGATAAGACGCTGTTGTAAAACTGTAAATCTTGTTTAGATACTACCATGATAAGAGAGAAAACAGACTTAAGAGATTTAAATAGAAAAAAAAACCAATCCCCAGTAGGAAGATGGAAGATACATGACGATATAACATGTGGGAAAATACTTTAAAATGTGAGGAAGAGAGAGGGTTATTTAAAGTTAATAGACGAGATTAGGACAGAAAAATCAAGAGTTTAAAGACGTGAAACTAAACAGATAGTAGGAAGTAAATAGCAAACACCTTTAGAACAAAAATGAGAACATTGCAAAGCAGAAAAAAGGGTTAGAAAAAAAGCAGAGAAGGAAAGAGTCAATTGTCCACATGACAATCACGAGACAGAGAAATCAAGCCATATATGATAATAGAAAGATAGTGAGAGAGAGAGATAGAGACAGAAAGAGAGCCCCGGTGCGTTCATTGAGTTTTCGTTCGTGTCCGGTTCACATACGTAACAAAAAAGCCGGAGATATATGACAGGAAAATTTAAATGGAAATAAGATCAACACAAGACAAGAAAAGAAGAAAGGCAAGAGACAGCTTTCGTTTACATGTTGGCCAGCTCGTTATCGATCTGGCGATCCATGAATGTCCTCCGTTCACCAACCAGTTCAGTCTGCAGGCGTTGCTCAACCAGAGCACGAACCTGCTTCTTGGTGACGTTGTCCAAGTCAACCTCACGCAGGACGCCCTGAATAGCCTCGACAATCATCATGTCATCAGGGCCACTTATGCCGGTTTGGAAGTCAAATGATGAGGGCGAGCGCGCCATGACAGAGTTGCGCTGCTGCGCCAGGCCAGGAGACACACTAGACATGCGGTTGGTGGCAGCACCAAGACCCATGGCAGATGCCCGGCCATCGTGGTAGGGCGAGGCATGGCGAGCAGGATCATGGACACCGACCGAGACCATGGACTGGCGGTTCTGGGGTTGGTCACGATACTGGCCCTGTACGCCGTACGATGGTGACGGGGGCATGTATGAGTTGCGGTACATTCCACCATTCAGAACAGAGCCTTGAGGGGCAGCAGAGTAGACCGACTTGATCTCGTCCATCTCGTACTGGTCATCGGCATAGTACTCCTTGTCGGCATAGCCACGGCGGCCAGGTAACTGATTAGCCATGGCATAGTCATCCCAACGCTGCAGAGGAATACTGCGGGGATCGAAAACACCATCGTTGGCAGCCACAATCTTCTTGTCACCCTTCTCTCCGACGACGATACGAGTGTTACCCCACGAGAAGTTGTCTTGGTTCCAGAAAGAGTACACTGGAAGAATCAGCGAGTACACAGGGAAAGCCATGAAGTAGATAATCATCCAACCAATGTGCTGCCACTGGCGCTTCAAAATGAAGATCAGCGCCTGCAGACCGTACACGGCGCCAATCATGATGATCGAAATCAGCGGAAACTGGCCCTTATCCTCGACAATCATATAAATCAGGTAGGCAAGGTAACCGCAAGTAGCCGGGAGAATGATGGTAGAACACAAATCAAGGAACACAACGAAGCGCATGGAGAAACAACAGAAACCGCACATTTCCTTCAGTTGCACAAGTTCGAACAGGTTGTGGATAGTCGAGTTAATCCAACGACGACGTTGCGACAGCAAAACGCTCCACGACTCGGGTGCGGCAGTCTCACAATAAGCATCGGGAATGAACTTGTAGCGGTGGCTAGGGAAATACTTGGTCATAAGTGTCGTCAGGTAACGATCCTCACCCAGAGACAGAAGGTTCTTCTTGTGCAGAGTATCGACGTCGCAGACACTGTAATCACGGATGACTTCGTTGGAGATAATCAGCGGCTTACGCTTGTCAGGAGTGCGCAGACGGTACATAGAAAAACTATTTAAAATGGTTAGTACTCTATCATGTCCAACTACTATTAGAATTCAATATCAGGAATATACATACCAACCAGGCAAGCAAGTAACACTGCCGAAGAGGGACTCGAAAGCCTTCGCCAAGTGATGCGAAATGTAGTACTCGTAAACTTGGATCATAGTCCACCAAGTCTTCTCGTGGTTCTCCAGGGCAGTTTCACCGCAGATACCAGCAATCTTAGCATCGTTGGCACAGGCAGCAACCAGACGGTTCAGCGAATCTTCACGAACACAAGTATCGGCATCAACCATGAGGATGTACTCATACAACTCAGGGTCGACACCGATAATGTTGTTGATCTGGTGGAAGATTTCCAGCTCCAGAGGGTTCATAGGCGAGCGGTGGTGGACACGGTTCAGGAAGGACATCAGAAGAATTTGAGAATCACGTTTACCACGGTTACCGGGCTTCGACATGGCAGCCTCAGAATCCTTACCGACCTTGACGATAACCAGGTATGGCACCACGTTACCCTCATACTCGTACAGACCAGAGTAGACCTTGCCGTAGTTGAGTTGTTCGGCGCCGTTACCAATAGACTTGAAAGGCAGAGCGGGAGGATCAACTTTGGGATCGACACCAAGAATATCAAGAACAATCTTGGGCGTAGGACGATCGTTACCTTGGCCGACAATGATACCGTCGCAAATCATGCAGATGAGCTTACGTTTGTTGTCGTAGTTCAGCGCAGTCAAAGAGTCAACAGCCTTTCTGATAGAGTCTTCACCCTCAGTGTAAGCAGGAACTTGGCAGATGACAAACTTGTCCTGGGGAGGAGGACGCTTCTTTGAACCGAACTGAAGAGCAGCCAAGAACTTGACGAGAATAGTAGCACAGACAATAATAGTAAAGGCCAGCAGCATGTAGTTGATAACCTGGCAACGGGCTGAGTCCCGGAAATCCTTGATACCGACATACCAGTTGTTGATGATGCAGTCGATACTATCGTTCAAGCTGTCAAGTTCAGTCGAGTTACTAGCAGCAGCCACACGTAGCTTTTCAACACCCTTAGTGATATCCTCACCCATACTCTTCTGAACAAGAGAAGTCAGGTCAGAATCCAAAAAGTCGTATGTGTCACTGCTGCCCATAAGATCTACAGTGTAGAAGTAATCAGTCAGATCATAAAGCTTCTTCTTATACCAGAACCAGTAACGAGAGTCAGAAGATGCCTGACTGGTGACAGTCTTCTTGGTATACACAACACGACCCTTGTAATAGTCCTTGATGGCGGGAGTAAAAGTATTCCAGTACCAGTTGGCATCCGTCAAGTCCGAGTCGGTCCAGGAAGTAAGGCTACCGGACGTGTGAACAGCACTAGAATACTCTGCGACAGTCGTGTCATTGTGAGACAGGGTGAGAGTTTCGGAAGTAACAAGGTTGGGGCACGTCTTGTAGAGTAACTTGGGGAAGTAGGCGCTCAGATCAAGACCGGCAAGTTCTTGCATGGCGGTGCTCGAAACAGTAACAGCACTGGAGCCGTGATCAAGCTTCCAGAACTTGGAAATATCGTAGACGTAACCATGAATGGCAACATAAAAGTCGTCATCGCCCGTGTGGGTGGCAACTTCTTTGACATTCCAAACCTTGTTCTTGTTGGGGCAAAGCACGTTTCCAAGACCAATAATCATGAACAAGACTAAAGCGTTGATGAAAAGAATAAACATGACCAAAACAAACTTTTCACGCCAGGCTTGACGAACATCGGGACGTTGCATACGACCAACGTATTTCAGGAGCGGCGATGGAATCCACCATGTAAAAGCCCAGACGATGGCGACCCAGACACGACGCTTCATGGGTACAGTAATAGTTTCGATATGCTTGCCTTCAGCAAGCTCAGGATCAAGTTGGCCGATGAATTGACCCTCTTCGTTGTAGAATACCTGGCCTTGGTATGTATCACCCTTGCCGCCCAAACCATAGTCACCGGCATGCACATTACGCAAACCGCTTTGAGCGACAGACGGGGCACCATTGGGAGCGTGGTTGAGCGTCATTTGGCTGAGGTTGCCTTGGCTGTAGTTGCGCTGGTGACCAATCAGCTGCTCACGAGAGCCATTGGGTGTAGGATCCATAGCTGGGGGGTAGTAGTTGTTGCTACTGGTATAGCTCTGCTCCAGAGGCATCGATCCAAGCATAGAGTGAGCGGGCTTCATGTCAAGCATGCCCTCAGCACCCCACCAAGCAACCTCACGCATCCAGACACGCTCTTTACCAACGACAACCTCGCCGTTGCTCCAACCACGAGCCATAAGCCAGTTCTCGATACCATCACGTCCATCCTTGCATCCCAGAACAGCAAAGCGCTGGACAAACTCGTCAATATCGAAGTCGGCAGTAAAGTCAAGGCTCTTGTTACGACGATTAGCCCATTCAGGCAGTCTCCAGGCACGAAGCTGGCGTGAGACAACACCGGCAGACCAAGCAGATGTCACTGATGGCAGAGCAGCCAGACTCGATGGAGACTCATCGGTAGGGTGAATGCTTAAGTGGTACCACGCACGGCTAGTAGTCAGAAGGTTCGAGATATCAAGGCGACCGTGACGGCCAAGAGTGATACCCTCGGCTGGGTCTGGGAACAGAAGCTTCTTGAGGAAACCGTCCTCTTCTAGAGAGTGGGCAACACGCTCAAGGATCACCTCACGCTTCTCCAAATCACGTTCACGATCGCGGCCAGCAGGGCCGTTCATGTCACCGAGCTCTGGGCCGACGGAGACGACAGAAGCCTGAACCTCACGGGTGATGGAAGCACCAGCAGAGGGCACCTCAATACCATCACGGATCATTTCTTGGTTGATACCCTGGGTATCATCGAAGATACCGCGCAGAGCGATAGCCTTTCCTACCTCGACACTAGGAACCTCGACGACGGTGATGCACACAGTGTCACCATTATCGTGGGTTGGCATGCTAGTGGCAATTGACTGGCCATCCATGGACTCCATGCCATCCTTCATACGGGAGATCTGGAAGTTCATGGCTTTGTTGGCTTTGGAGATAACCCAATCGACCAGAGCCTCGTACAGGCCACCAATGAGGATTGGGCGTTCTTCAGTTGAGCACTTGGAAATCAGCACTTCAGGGTCCATGCCCAGCAAGCCACTGACATCTTCGCAGATTTCCTCCAAGTCATCGGAATCCAAAGAGTAATCCAGAGTGTTTCCAAGCTTGAGTAGACCAGTGAGCACAGAAATCAAGTTGCGCAGGTTCGATCCCTTGATACCGATGTCCTTTAGCGCACTGCGGAAATCCTCAGCGGCAGCAGCGTCATCGGCAGTGGGGAGGTACGAAGGAGGGTCGTAGGTACCAGAGCCCGACAAAAGCTTATAGTTGTTAGGGGTCTTCAACCCCAAAAATTCTCTTTCAGCAGGGGTGGATGCTGAGGTGAGCAAGTAGTAGAATACATCAAAAGCACGGTATCCAGCTTCGGGGGTCACCTTGAGTAGACCGGCCTGAGTGTCGATACCAGACTGGGAGAGAGAGATTTTGACACCGGTGATATCGCCAGTGAGGTTGAGGGTCAATGCAACAGCGAGAGCACTCTGGCGCGCCAGAGAAGGGTTGAATGGAGTCACGCAGCAGAGGAAAGGCTGGATGGCTTCCAGAGCACGAAGAACTGTCGTCGGTACTGAGCAGGGTAGCGAAAGCAGGAAAGGTGTGAGAACCGAAGGCGTAGAGTTGTGAAGCGAGCTATATTGGTCGGTTGTTAGTAACACAAACAAGCATGTTCATATATACAGATAGAGCTCTTGATGTTTCTTACCCAAGAATAACGCAGCCGTCCTCGGCACGGCGACGGGCGTGCTCCCACACACGCGCAGCGAGCGTAGAATCTACAGTGCCTCCGACGCGGCCATCAGGGCCCATCTGGGAGGCGGTCAGCCATGAGTTGGCGACGATACTGGTTCCAGCATCAAGCTGGTAGGCCTGTCCGGAAATATAGATGTTGTGGATGGCATTCAAAAGCGTAGTGGCGGAGACCTGACCTGCGGGCTGGTTAGGTCTGCCGGCCGGCTCTGAAGCCATCGAGTACATGGACATACGGCTGGCCATGTTTCCCGATAGTCCTTCTGGAGGACCAGGTAGAGGGGGCGTTCGAATTGGTTGGGGTCAGGCAGTCGTGAAGGTTTGGTCTGTCAAATAAGCGTAGGCAAAAGAGTTCAAGCAGCGGATCGCGAGATGAAGATGCAGAGACGCAGTATTACGGGACTAGGTGTGGTGTTGGGTCCAAAACGGCCGCGAAGGGCTAGGTTATAGAGAATCGAAGGTTCAATAAAGGCCGATTACTAGATGGCGATTATGATGATGGAGAGCGAGTGACGGGGAAAAGACATGCAGACAATGGCCAAAAGGGAAGCAGGACAACGGCTGGAACCAGAGTCAACAAGACGAATTTGGGGGGGCAGATGAGAAGCCACCAGCAGATAAAAAGCGAGTGAATAGCGAGCAGCAGGTTTCAGCAAGCCGGTCCTAAGGAAACAATAATTAAGAAGATAAAACGAAGGAAATCCAGAGAGATCCAGAGACTAAGTCAGAGGTAAGGAAAATAAGAACGGAAGCTCTTCGTCTCTGGGGATGGGAAAACAAAACAAAGATTTCGGCACTCTAGACGTCGCGGAAGGAAAAGAAGGATAGGGAGGCCGAAGAAAGACAAACTATACTGGGCTACAGTGCTTCGAGCCTCCAGAATCAGGCGCTGAAGACGCTATGAACTCCGGGCTTTGAGCGGTCAGTAGGTACAGCCAAGAAGCAAGTCGATCACTGATGTTTCTTACTATCTTCTTTAGTTAGTGGGTCAGCAGGGAAGGCTTGGGCGCAGGATGCAAACCCAGTTTTCTTTGTAAACTTAACCTTTTCTGCAGGCTTTAAAGGCTGACAATACTAATGCGCTATGTTCACAAGGCTCCAAGGAGAGCTAACGATGAGTTCTGAAGATTCAATCACAGATAGTCTATTCAGTATAGTAGACGTCCACACGATGTATATCGTGATTTATACCATCGATCCAGACTTCGGACTACGGTATGTACCGTGCTTAACGTCCGTCACGAACACTGTATTCGCCTTTCTACTTGTATACCAACAGCCATATTCTAACATTATCTTGCTATTCCAACGCTTCCCTTGGCTAAACTGGCTTTTCAGGCTCCAGAGCTAGCCGACTACTGTCCTTCACCCTTTTAGCCCTGGCGGTACTCTCACTGGCCTCTGGCTTTTGAACGCCTATTCATAGGTCCATACTTGTAGTCATGATCCACCCCTGGATAACTTAGGTCCCTGGCGCGTTGTTATAGTTAACTAGGCTCCGTCTGCTAAGTCGTCAACTAACCTGTGCTCAGGGGTCCATGTATTATAAAGTACTCTGTATGTACTCCGTGCGCCGCACGTTGTCTCAGACAGCAGCACGTACAGATACATATTTATGTATGCTTTATTGTTGTAGTCGCCCTTGAGGTCGCCACCTGATGGCTGCAAATATCTGGCTGTCACTAAAGGCCTTCAGGGATAAAGACCAGCAGCCACTGAGATGACTGACCGCAAGGGGCCAGACGCCCAAAGCCAACAGGTGCTCTCGCCGCCATGTAGTCGGCATATCGGAGTGTTCTTGCCATGTTCTTGTTATTCTTTTTACTGTCGTTCCTCTTGTTCTTTCTTTCTTTTCTTCTTCATCAATGATATCAATATCAAAAGCTGAAGACAGGGACCATCACAAATCTATGAACGAGAAATGGCGTCTTCTCGGTTGAGTCTGATACAAAAATATGCTGGTTCGCCAACTGACCCTTTGAATACTCCCTACTAAAAGCGTGGATATTGGACATGGCCGGGCCATCAAGTAACCTTTTCCAGCCCATGGTATCAAATCAGTCAACCTCGGGTATTTTCTTTCTTTTTTTGCCTTTCCTCGTGTTGTGAACGCTCTCATGCTCACAAAAGAGAAAAAAATATGATTACCAGACTAAGAAGCTCGTTTAAAAATCACACTCTTGTAATAATAGACCCTCTAATCATGTATAAGTAGTAACAGCATACTGTACTATGTAAAATAGTTACTGTTCTCAGGAACATGACAGATATTCTGCGCGTTTACCGCCACCGGTGATTTACTTATTGATTTACGAAGAGTTCCATTTAATAAAAACTACAAAATACCACATGCCCCGTATTCCATTGGCTTCGTTATGCAGGCTCTCCTCATATCATATAGCCCAGACGCAACAGCCAGCCGTTGATTGCACTGCCAGTCACAGTATTAGTTTAGTTTCCGGTAGGAATCCATAGGGGATAACAAACACACAAAAAAAATACGGCCAAGCATCCCGTCGTACTACTAGAATAACAAAGAAGCGTCTGTGTGGTCATAAACCTTACCACTAAGGACATAATACGAGGGAGACGATTGGAACGAGAAAAGAAGCGTGGCAAGAAGCCGTGCCCAAAACAAAATAAATGTAAAATAAATGTAAATAAAAAAGCCTAACAAATTTGATTATAAATCAAATAGTAGACAATGCGATGTTATTGGCAATTAAATAACTATTTCTCAATTATTATGGAATATGCACATTCATATGGTTAGGGTTACGGGTTATCATCAAGATTATTGAACTGGACTTGATGATCTACCATAAGTTGTCTTCTAAATGTCAACGCCAGCCAGACTCTCCTTCGTTCTTGTCAGCCAACATCTTTGTAAGCAGCCACTAGATTGGGATTTGATAGAGGGGAAGATAGCACTCCATTTTGGGCATGAGGATGCCCTATTCTAGACAGATCATCGTGTATAAATGTCTTGGAGCCATGACCGAGATATACCTCAGTTTGCTATGTATCTTGGGTCCCTCGTGCTCCCGGCAAAAAACAAGACCCCTCGAAAGGTATATTGCATAAGCTGTTCCATGACACAGAAGCTATCGAAGATGGTTGAACAAGATGAGCCAGGATAAGCCCCGTACATGTCTCGAAGTCAGTGACGCTAAATCGATGGCAACGTGCAACATGGTACGGCATACATGTAGGTTCATAAAGCTGCGACTGGCTCTGGACTAAGAAAAAGGTTGGACCTTCTTTGTAGGAATTGCATACATATCATGAAAAGCCCTCGCACAAGAATATACCAATATGCATACGTTCCTACATATATGTACATATATTCATAAACATGAGAACACACATACTCCCTGACGATCAAGCCAAGAACTTGGTGAATGATAGATCGGCCGCATCGAGTTCCCAAACGCCCAAAAGGTCACGATGGAGAGTCAAGACATCTGGAACAACGTTGATAGCCCTAGAAACATGCTCGAGTCCCCGAGCCGTGGCTATTGCAAGATTGGGCGGCAAATCGGTAAGTCGGTGGACAAAAGCCAGTCATTTTCGTATTGCCCAACTGACCTCCGCTTCTCAAACAATGGTTGCGAACATCAAGGAAGACCGATATAGAAAATATACAGGCTGGTTGGTCTGTATTGTATTTTGTATTTCTGGGATTAGGCGTTCACCGTGCGAGGTAAGGTTCTTCTCTAACCAAAGTTGGTCTGGTTCGCTCTTGGCCCAACTAAAACGTGACCTCAAGACGACGTCGATCTTATTTCTCAAGACGACAGGCCATGACTCTAACTCATTTTTGTCAGCCCATTGGCATTAGGTTACATTGGCATGCTATTGTTTTTTTTCTTCTTCTTTTTTTCCTATAAATTTATAGCCCTGTTGTGCTGAATAGAAATCGAAGGAGTCCTTCTTGATGTAAGATCACGAGCAACTCCTTTTAAGATGGGAAATGATCTCATCAATGCCATGGCATGTTATAAAAAAAAAGTCGCCGCTTTAGTCAGCTCAGCACACTAGAATTTCGCTTCGAAGATACAACTAGTAGTCAAAATACGTTATGTAGTAAAGTAGTGATTTTAACAGGGGCTGAAATAATTGCACACATAGGCAGTGGGCTATTTACTGGCGTTTTTCATGGCCAAGCTAGGCTAGACTGACCTTTTCCAGCATAAGATCTGCAACCTGTGGTTTCTTTCCCCTCAAGGTTCCCCCGTAGAACAAAATGCCAGCTGAAATCATCCAACAATGCACTCTAATAGCCAATCGTTTTGCCACCTCTTGTTATTTCCTGAGCTGACCATAACCCCCCAATATTGTAAACGAAAACTCACAAAACAGACACTATCCCGAAATCAGCTAATCCGTTAATAAGTCAGAGCCTCTGCGCCTCAAACACTTATATACTCTACAAAACAATCACAATAATGCACTGGGCTGGAGGTTTGATTAGCTTTAATCAATGTGCAATATAGCGTTTGTACACTGTCTGAACCCGGGTCTGACACCACAGTGCAAGTTTGACTGTGCTGGTAAGTGTCAACAAGATATTATTTAGCAAGGAGGAAAACTTAACGGCACTAACGAGCAATAAGAAGAGTCTTACCTCACTAATAGCGTCCTGGTTGAATGATAAAACTAAAAGAATAGACGCTACTTTTTTTCTTCTTTTTTCCCTACACTTTGATGTTCCTACGGACAGTGTCGCGCGCATACAAAAAAAATATAGCAGCAAGCTAGAGAGGGCTAGCTCACAATACGGCAAATGGGCCCGAAAGCTAATTGTGCCTTTTGGAATTTGCACCCGAGTGTTATTACGAGTTTTCGGAAAAAAGAAGGAGGGGAAAAAAAGAAAGAAAATGGCAAGCCTTCTTTCATCTCCTTCCAAATACGAAGGCCTAGATTCTTATTCTTCGTGACCCAGAAATCTGGTGTACACAAATGCAGGTTGCCCAAATGCGGAATCGAATGCAGTATCCTGTGACTATGAACTTCTCGACAAGATGATGCCGAGCTCTAGTTCCGACACCACTACAACTAGAGTTTCATCTGGCGCAGCAGAAAGCTCTGTTGCCCTGTGTATCATTAGATCGGGCACTGCTTTCTTTGTTTGTCTAGTGATACGATATTATATGGCAGTGAAGGGATCATGGAAGGCGAAGGAATTCCTGCTCCCTCTTACGAGCTACTACTACTAGGCTAGGAGGCCAAGTTTAACGTTAGCACACCCTCTCTCCGTTTTTAGTAATCCCTTCTTTTACGAAGTATATTGATACACCGCATATGTACACAGTTCGATTGAATTGTAGTTTCGGCAACAAACTGTAGACTCAGGCTGTGATACGTCAGCCATCACGAGTCTTTTCTGTCGATATATATCTTTTCCATCGGTGCCCTTTATAAACGGGCAACTTGTATCGTTCTATTTTTGGTATCTAGCGCTTTTTGAAATACCCGATACAGGAGTTGGGTAGCATTCATGCAACTTTGTTAGTCGATTTGGGGGAAGGGGGCCAGGCCACATCCAGCGAGTAGGTCTTACAGCGTTGGTAAATCAATTAGCTTTCTTAAATTTGCCTCTTGATAGCAAAAAGCCTACATGATGGCTATTACATAGCAGTAGGAACTGTTATTCTGGCGGGAGGAATGACGATGGAAGACTGTGTCTGCACGAGGGACTCGCGTATAAAATATTCCTACGGTTGATAGTTGTTCATTTAACGCTTACTTGAATTCTTCTGTTGCATATTAAATCATGCGGTCATGACAAGTTCACGAGATGTGACCTAGCCGATGTATACGATGTCATGATACCATAGAGTTTTTATAGTAGTGAAAGCCAATCCATACTGTCCTTGACTAAACCTTCTTGGTGGACAGCCACAATTCTACAAGTTACAGTAGTGTTTGGGAACCATGTTGCTTACAGCGCCGTGAACCAGACTTGGCCAGTCTTATCTTGTCCTCTTGCACTGTATTCGTTTCGATATCTGGTACGTAGAGGAATGCATACTGTGTAGGAGCATCCACTGTGGAATGTAGTTAGTGTTGATGCTTCTTGTATCTTTGTGTTCCCTGGAGATTTCTCTGCAAGATCTACTGACTGGCATCAATCACTGTTAACAAGTGTCCATGCACCGAATAAGCCCTTCAATCGGCAGGTTCCAGTGGCTGGGAGGCGTCCGTTGTCATGCCAGTCAGAACATCATAGCACCAAGGCAACGGCATTCCTAGGGGCCTGTAGTAATTACATACACATACAGGCACTAAAGCCTGTATTGGCCAACGCCACCGCTGTCTCATCGATAACTTCTAGTTACTATGGATGATTAGTCAACCCCGCGGCATTATCACGATCATTGTAATTTCATGAGTTTGTTGCGCAATATATTCGCTCAATTCACTGTTGGTCTTAATCACAACTGAGCTACTATAATGCTTTGTCTTTTTCAGAGTAGTAAAGTTTCTCTATATGTATACTTGCATTGCGCTCTTTTCATTTAATTTGGTGAGCATATAGACTATAAATTAGTGGTGATTGTTAGTTAGGGTTCATGATAGTTTTGGGTTATCGACTGAAAACACGCGATCCCACCCAGTCTTGGTGTGGTTGCAATCTTTACAATCATGACATACGGACACGATAGATGATTCGATTAACGGCTGCCAGTACAGGCTGAGCTGAGTTGATCTGGCTTGGTCCTCCTGTTAGCCGACACCCAAATAGTCACATATGCCGTGTAAAGCCTTTAAACACCGAACCAGCTGTACGATGATCGCTATAGAAGCTGTATCAAGTCTGATCGTATTTGGTTCTATTATTGTCGTAACAGTTTTTGGGATTAGGATATTAGAAAAATGAACAGCAGGTCTTCCTGCCCGTATCAAGACCGTCTGGACAGTCACAGCGCCTCATAAGAGAGAGAGCGTGGCATCCTCTGGTTGCTCCTACGTCAGAGTTATGTAGTGCAATGGAACATGAGCATGGCCGGGCCAGACATGAATGAGACAGTACAGCCTTGATTTGAGGACATTCGACCAGTAGGTAGGTAGTATGTACAAATGTACAACCGATACAGTCGGCGTAAACGGACGGAACTTGATGCGAGATGGCCATATCCAGCACACCGACTGAGAATAGTTTGACAAGCACATTCATCTCTTTAGTTATGTATGTATGTAGTAGTATATGCACAGGAGTAGTATATGTGAATATGTATGTATACATGTACAACGGTGTACGTCGAGATCGCACATAAGCTTTGCCCCAAATCATGTCCGGCCATAGCGAACAAGCTAGGATAAGGCACGGACCAAGCCAGTACCTAGGAAAGGCCCGAGTTGCTTGATGGAAACCCAGCTGAGGAGACAGATACAAATTTTGTTATTTACTGGGCTGAGCTACGCATCTTTCACCCACTATGTTAGGCCTCCAAGCTCTGACAAGTTCGGCAGAGATAGAGAGAGAGAGAACAATTACTCTTAAGGCTGCCATCGGCTAGACGTGGTTATTTTCTAAGAGAACAAGTGATGTGTTAGAGAAACCGATGGCAGTGTCTGAATTATTTGCCAGAGCCCATAAAAGCGGACCCTCTTTCTCGTATTGTCAACACATCACAGTTGTGACGCCAATGATAGAGCGTAAAGCATAGACCAAGTGGGGCTTCTACGGTTGTTGCTGCCAAAGACACAACAACTTGGAAGAAAAAGAAAGAAAATAAACAACAACAATAACAATATTAACAAAAAGAGAATCTCTGTCTGGAAGGCGAGACGGTCAGCAAGGTACCTGCCACTGCCGCTGAATATTGAGACCCACACTGTGCCTACTAACTACAGAAAATCCGACCGACAGTGCAGAAAAAGCTTGTTGTCTTTTTCCTTTTGCTCATATAATATGTATTTATCTTCTTATTCTTGCCGCTAGTGGCCGTCGCAAGGGCCCCATGCAAACCCATATCCATCCAGCTCCATTAGAGGCGCACTGTGTGAAGTACCTCTGGAGTATTGTCTAGTTCTTCTATGTACTGATAGTTGTATTATGTAGTATAGGGAATCTATTATGGGCTGTTGGTGCGCTCTGTACTTTGTTCTCCCTTGAACTGCTTCCTATACTACATTCTTGCGCCGTCGCTTGTCCCTCGTGTCTCTCGCTCTGAAGGCTTTTCAGGGGAAGTTGGGAAAACTATCGCCATAATAACGCACTGTTTGGCTGATACTTAGCATAATCTAGACGGCGGCAGGTTGTTGCTCTTGCGTTCACTCATTGATTCTCCTAAGATTGCTGCTGCCCTACTCGTTCATGGCCTTTTGTTGCCAAGGACTAGGAACATAGAGAGCAAGTAGCTCTTCCAGTTGTTGAATAGCTGAAGCCAAAATAAGTGGTGACTAGCGTAGTTTCTGAGTTGAGGTTCCTACTATTGGGCCTGTAAACAAGCGCGAACCCACTAGTCTCTATTATACTCTTCTTAATCTGAGATTTTGCATTTTCGGCTTCTTCACTTTTACTTCTTCATTTTCTTCCGGAATTGTGGCTGCCCTGAGATAATCTGTGCATCGTCGTTCGTGCTTCCTAACCTTAAGTTTGGCCCGGAAAGAAAAGAAAGGAAATAGTCTTTTTGTGAAAGTCTCTCTCTTTCTTCTCTCTCCTGATCCGACCTCCTCTGTCCCTCGCTTTGATTGCCACTTTTGCTCCCATTATCCTTTTTGTCTTTTTTTATTTTATACTTTATTTTTTGCTGTCCCTATACAATTCCATACAGGTCTTATTTCTGTCTGACCCGGCAAAAGAACTCCCGTAAGACGCCGTCATTTGCTTGGTGCTCGTGGTCTTTTCCTTCTTCACCAACTTCAAATCTTTGTTGCTGCAAGCCATACATCGTCAAGTCGTTGTTTCTGCTGCTTCAATCTATTCTTTTTTACATATCGTTTTTAATATTGCTGTGCCATACAACCGGCTTGATACTTGCCTGTCAGCTATCTCTTTCCAAGCCTTGTCCCTTTTTATTTTTTTATTTTATTGCCGTTACGACCGATAGACTTCACCTCTACAACTACTGCTTTTACGTCCTAGTCCCTCGATTGGTTGTTTTTGCCGCACTTTAGTTAGATTTACCACATCGTCAACACCACATCTACCGATACACTATACAACCCACCCATCACTGAGCCTTTCTGGCCCATCATGAGTGCACCAGCAAACGGAGGGCCTTCACAGGCGTCTTTGCCTTCGCTGCCGGCCCATCTCCAGTCTGATACTCAGCTTACCGGCCATCTGGCCTCGCGTTTCTACTCTGGACAGCCCACTGCCCGTCTGTCTTCACATGCCGTCATTTCCCTGAACACCTACACATCGTCCTCCAAGGGTATCGATGGCGGCAAAGAGGGCAGTACTCAGGCCTCTGCTGAGGATGTTGCTGAACGCGCCTTCATCCGCCTGGGTCACCGGTCTGAGAATCAGGCCGTGATCTTCCTGTAAGTTACTATGAAATCGCCGTATAATCTTGTCAAATAGCTACTAATGCGCCCATTTAGAGGAGAATCTGGCTCCGGAAAGTCCACCCTACGTAGTCATTTCCTGACCTCTGTTCTGAACAAGTCCTCTACACCTCTCTCGACCAAGGTTTCACTGGCCGCCTATGTTTTTGACTCCCTGACCACGACCAAGACTGCCACTACCGCTACCGCTTCTAAGGCTGGTCTTTTCTACGAGCTCCAATACGATACCGCCACTACTACAAACCCCGTTCTGATTGGTGCCAAGCTTCTGGATCATCGCCTCGAGCGTAGCCGTATCACCGAGATCCCTACTGGTGAGCGTAACTTCCACATCCTGTACTACCTGCTTGCGGGTACGAGTGATGCTGAAAAGTCTCACTTGGGTCTCGAGAGCTCATCGTCCAACCCTACTCGCTGGAAATACCTCGGGCACCCTACACAGCTCAAGGTCGGCATTAATGATGCTGAGGGCTTTACGCTGTTCAAGAATGCATTAAAGCGTCTGGAGTTTCCCCGTAGTGAGGTTGCTGAAATATGTCAAGTTCTGGCTGCTATTCTGCACATTGGTCAGCTTGAGTTCCAGTCTACATCAAACACATCGGTGACTGGTGATGACAGCGGTGGTTTCTCTCACGAGGGTGCTACCACGGTTACTACTGTGAAGAACACTGATACACTTGGTGTGATTGCTGCTTTCCTGGGTGTCAGCCCTGGTGACCTTCAGCACACTCTTGGTTATAAGAACAAGATGATCCAGAAGGAGCGTGTTACTGTCATGCTTGATCCCAATGGCGCAAGATCGCACGCCAATGAGCTAGCTCGTACCTTGTACTCTCTGCTGGTAGCATACATCCTCGAAAACGTCAACCAAAGACTTTGTGCCAGCGAAGAAGCTGTTGCCAACACAATTTCTATCGTTGATTTCCCTGGTTTTGCCCAGCAAGCTTCGACGTCATCTTCCCTTGACCAGCTGTTGTCCAATGCTGCCACTGAAGCTCTGTATAATGTGACCCTGAACAACTTCTTCGAGCGCAAGGCGGAGATGTTGGAGTCAGAGGAAGTCACTGTGGCTGCTACTAGCTACTTTGATAACTCAGACGCCGTCAAGGGTCTGTTGAAGTCTGGCAACGGTCTTCTGAGCATTCTGGATGACCAGACTCGTCGTCATCGTACCGACCACCAGTTGCTTGAATCTCTGCGCAAGCGTTTCGAGGGCAAGAACCCTGCCATCATCCCTGGTTCAGCTACTGCTAAGCTGCCCGGAAGCAACTTCTACACTGAAAACACCAAAGTCACCTTTACTGTTCATCATTTCGCTGGTGAAGTTGAGTATGATGTTGGAGGTCTCATGGAGGAAAACGGTGAAATCGTATCCAGCGACATCATGAACATGATCAACTCCACTCGCAGTGAGTTTATTGCCCGTCTTTTCGGACAGCAGGTGCTGAACACCATCACCCACCCTCAAGAGAAGTCTACTGTTATGCAGGCATCTATCAGCTCGAAGCCTTCTCGTCAGCCCAGTGTAATGTCACGCAAGGGCCGTAGCCGCCCTAACCTCGGTGAGAAGAAGGATGCCGAGCATGGAGATGCAGCCGATTCTCGCAAGGGCAAACCATCCGAGCAAGGTGCTTCTGGCCAGTTTTTGGCTGCCTTGGAAAATGTCACCAAGGCTGTCAATGATATTGGCACAAACGCCTACTTCGTCTTCTGTGTGAAGCCAAATGACCGCAGAATAGCCAACCAGTTTGATAGCAAATGTGTGAGAACACAACTGCAAACATTTGGTATTGTGGAAATCAGCCAAAGATTGCGCTCTGCTGACTTCAGCTTGTTCCTGCCCTTCGGTGAATTCCTGGGTCTTTGTGATAGCGACACAATTCTCATGGGAAGTGAGTGTGAGAGAGTAGAAATCATTGTGGACGAGAAGAACTGGCCTAATAACGAAGTTCGTATTGGTTCCACTGGTGTCTTCGTAAGCGAACGCTGCTGGATGGAGATTGCCAATCTAGCAACTGCTGCTGGCCGTGGCCAATACCCAGTTCCCTCAGATAATGGTGACGGCAACATACATCACGATGCCGCCTTTGCTGCTTCCAAAGAGCGTCTCTTGTCTGGCGGTAGCACGCCCCAATATGGCGAGAAGAAGGGTTACTTCGGTGATGACGCGCGGTCAGAAGCTGGAGTATCTGCTTTTGGTGGAGGTGACATGTTTAAGAACCTAGACACCCGCGAGCAGATGCTTGAGCGCAACGAAGAAAAGAAGATGGACGAGGTTGAGGAGTTCCGTGACAGTCCCAGCCGTAAGCGCTGGATGATGTGTGTATACTTCCTGACCTGGTTCATTCCTGACGTACTGGTGCGTGTGTTGGGTCGCCAGCCGCGTAAGGATGTGCGTATCGCATGGAGAGAAAAGCTTGCTATCAACTTCATCATTTGGTTTTTCTGTGGTTTTGCTGCCTTTTTTGTTGTTGGTTTCCCTATGCTTATTTGTCCTACCCAACACGTTTACGGTACTGCCGAGCTTTCTTCTCACGACGGTACTTCTGGCAGCACGGCCTATGTGGCTATTCGTGGCTTTGTCTTCAACTGGAGCAAGTTCATTCCTCGCCACTACCCCAACGTCATTGAGTCGAAGCGTCTGCTTAGCTATGGTGGTACTGATATCTCATCGCTGTTCCCTGTCCAGGTCAATTCTCTTTGCTACGGTATCAACGGTGCTATTGATAGCCACGTCGCCCTTAGCTACCGTACTGCTAACCTGACTGGTGCTGCCACTATTATTGGTGACGATGATACTACTTACCAGTTCCATGACTTCCGTTACTGGACCAATGATTCTCGCCCCGATTGGTACTACGAGCAGATGACCATGCTACGCTCCAACTACTACAAGGGTCGTGTTGGATATACCGCTAAGAATATCAAGAAGATGGCTGCTACTGGCCGTCAAATTGGCTACATCGGAAATGATATCTTCGATTTCACCGAATACAACTCTGGTGGTGGCCGTAGTTACCAGACTGCCGATGGCGAGTCAGCACCCTCTGATGCGCTTGAGAAAACGAAGTTTATGTCGGATAAAGTCCTGTCTATCTTCAGTCAAGCTTCCGGAGACGATGTTAGTCAGTACTGGAACCAGGTCAGTCTTAATGCTACTGATAAAGCAAACCAGTGGACTTGCATGAAGAACTTGTTCTACATTGGTGCCGTCGATACTCGTAACTCTATCCGTTGCCAGTTTGCCGACTACCTTGTTATTGCCATTTCTGGCCTTCTGTGTACTATTATCGGTTTCAAGTTCTTTGCAGCTCTCCAGTTTGGTGGCAAAAACATCCCTGAAAATCTCGACAAGTTTGTCATGTGCCAGATTCCTGCTTACACTGAAGACGAGGAGTCTCTGCGCCGTGCCATTGATTCCCTGGCTCGTATGCGTTACGACGATAAGCGCAAGCTTCTCGTCGTTATTTGCGATGGTATGATTATCGGTCAAGGTAACGACAAGCCTACTCCCCGTATCGTCCTCGACATTCTGGGTGTCCCTGAAAACATCGATCCTGAGGCTCTCAGCTTCGAGTCGCTTGGTGAGGGTATGAAGCAGCACAACATGGGTAAAATCTACTCTGGTTTGTACGAAGTAATGGGCCACATTGTTCCTTTCCTCGTCATTGTCAAGGTTGGAAAGCCCTCCGAGGTTTCTCGTCCTGGTAACCGTGGTAAACGTGACTCTCAAATGATCATTATGCGTTTCCTGAACCGCGTCCACTACAACTTGCCCATGAGCCCTATGGAACTGGAGATGTACCACCAGGTCCGTAACATCATTGGTGTCAACCCCGCCTTCTATGAGTTCTTGTTCCAGATTGATGCCGATACCGATGTTGCTCCTGATTCTTGCAGTCGCATGATTGCCGCCTTCCAGAGCGACACCCGTCTACTGGCTGCTTGTGGTGAGACTGCTTTAACCAACGCCAACTCCTCCATTGTTACCATGATTCAAGTTTACGAGTACTTCATCTCTCACAATTTGGCCAAGGCCTTCGAGTCTCTGTTCGGTTCCGTCACTTGCTTGCCCGGCTGTTTCTCTATGTACCGTATTCGCGCCGCTGAGACTGGCAAGCCTCTGTTTGTTAGTAAGGAGATCATCGAAGACTACTCGACTATTCGTGTCGATACTTTGCACATGAAGAACCTGCTGCACCTGGGTGAAGATCGTTACCTGACAACTCTGCTGATTAAGTACCACTCTCGATTCAAGACCAAGTATATCCCTACTGCTAAGGCTTGGACTATCGCTCCTGATGAGTGGGCCGTGTTCCTGTCCCAACGTCGTCGTTGGATCAATTCAACTGTCCACAACCTAATGGAGTTGATGCCCATGAACCAGCTTTGCGGTTTCTGCTGCTTCTCTATGCGTTTTATTGTCTTTGTTGATCTCCTTTCTACCATTGTCCAGCCCGTCACACTTGCGTATCTGACATATCTGATTGTCTTGATTATTCTCAAGCCCTCCACTGTTCCCATCACTTCCTTCATTATGTTGGCTGTCATTTACGGTCTGCAGGGTCTCATTTTCATTGTCCGCCGTAAGTGGGAAATGATTGGTTGGATGATTCTGTATATCCTGGCTATTCCTGTCTTCACCTTCGGTCTTCCTCTGTACTCTTTCTGGCACATGGACGACTTCAACTGGGGTAACACTCGTGTCGTTGCCGGTGAAAAGGGTAAGAAGGTTGTCATTTCGGACGAGGGCAAGTTTGATCCCCGCTCAATCCCCAAGAAGAAGTGGGAGGAGTACCAGCTGGAGCTTTGGGAAACCCAGACTGCCAAGGAGGACACTCGCTCCGAGGTCTCTGGTTACAGCTATGCCACTAAGGCCCAGGGCCCCGTGTCGGAATATGGTGGATATGGCCGTCCCACTTCGGTTGTTGGTCAGAATTATGGCCTGCCTCAGTACAACTCGCGCATGTCGCTTGCCCCTTCTAACATGGGTGACAACCGTAACAGCACCTTTGGTGGTTCCCAGTTCTTTTCGCCCGAGGACATGGTTGGTCTGCCCAGTGATGATTCTATCCTGGCTGAGATTCGTGAGATCCTGCGCACTGCGGATTTGATGACGGTGACGAAGAAGGGCATCAAGCAGGAGCTTGAGCGTCGCTTCGGTGTTCCTCTAGATGCCAAGAAGCTGTACATTAACAGCGGTAAGTTTTTCCATTCTCTAAACTTAATTCTTCATTTGAAGACAAGTTACTAACTATGTCACAGCTGTCGAGGCTCTTCTGTCTGGCCAACTGTAGGCGATTAACGGCCATTTTTGGAGTGTCGTTGTTGTAAAGCATTTACCAAGTATTTGGTGCATTTAGCCATATTTAATGAGCTGTTATCTGTTGCGTTTCGGTTCATATCTGTTTGTCCCGTTCTATTATTTGTCTTTTGCTCTTTCTGTTTTGTGTTCTTGCCATCTATACAGCGCATATCGGGTTTTGTTTAGTTTTTATGGTGTCGTATGTTTGTTCTTATCAAAAAAGCCAAGATGTCTCTTTTTTGCTGTCATGTTTCTTATTGTATTGGGACATTTAATGAAGTGATTTTCTGTTAAAATCATAGATCTATAGCATTAGCAAGTGCATGTGAAGTCGAATAAGGTCATGTGATCTATCGTAAATAAGGTTCCACAACCGCTTTATACCCTAGGACGGATATTTGGGCCTTGCCTGTGCATATTAGTAAGGTGCAGCACATCTCGTCATTACAACCTTTCCTACCAACCTGCCAGGTGGACAGTGAAGAAAAAAGTTTAGCCAGGCCAGCGCTGCTTGTCTTCTCTACTGCTTCCCTCATGCGAAATTTGTTCTTGTTTTCTATTTTATTTTATTCTTTAGTTCGGACCTACATTATGGGGATCGTTGAGGGCCACTAGGGTTTCTCGACGTCTATACACTAGGGTCGGACCCACGTGATCCAAATAAAGACGTAAAACGATTAATAAATAAATATGTCGTCAGCTAATCATGGTGGTGCAAAATTAAAAAAAAAAAAAATTAGAGAGGTCCCGGCATCCTTTGTGTGTTATCGCAGAAATTCATTCATTCCCTTGTAGTTGACCATCCTTTTTTCTTGGTAGTATTGATTTTGTTTTTGCCCCTCCAAAGAGTCCACCAACCAAACGCCGATCGATAGAGCCTTAGCAATAATCGGTAATTGAGGGATCTTGGGATCGAATTAAGGATTCGTTTTTCTTCTGGGTAGAACACACAAAAAAGATTTGAAAGTGTCGAAGTTTTACTGGCTTATTTTTGTTCGCTGCTTCACTTTCTTTGGCCCTGTTTCTGTTGGAATACTTGCGACATTCTGGAGCAATTGCGATCTTCTGGGAAAATACGGGCTAGTTTGGCCTGTGATCCACCTACGCAGAAAAGTCACGATTGTCTTGATCTCGATTATCTTTTTCCTGTCGTTTCAATCGCACGCTTAGTCATCCGTTCTTTTCTTCGTTTGTTTGTGTTTTTTGTTCCTCTACAACGATATCTAGTATGGATGTTTCGGTCAACGGCTTGGCCCGGTCGAATCCGTTCTTCTTGAAAGAGTTTCCAAGCTCAAGTAATGGTGGGTTGCTTCTTGTTCATTAAACACACTACACGATGAAGAGCATTGCTGACTCCTCTATGATTTTCTTCTCTTATAGAATGGTTGAAACTATGGCATGAACACCGTAATGTTGTTTTGGCCGTCGTTGCCGTGATCTTGATGGGCGTGCGCGTCTATTTCTCGATCGTCGGCGATGACCATGAGACACTGGTCGCGATCCCTAAAGTGCTAGAAGGCAGAAAAGAGAAGACGATCGATCTACAGATGCCCCCGAAACCCAAATCGAACAAAAATACCGGTGACGTCAAGCCTGATCTTGCGACTGAGATCAAAATCAAGGATAAGAAGGCGGGCCCAAAGCGCATAGTAGGCGGACTGAATAAGACCTCGACCTCGCCCAAAGAAAACTCGCCTACTAGAACATTGGCCGCTGCTTCGTCTAATGGTCAGCGCAAGATCCAGCCGCTAGTGTTCTTCTCATCCGTCACGACGAATACGGATCGTATTGCCAACGAGTTTCTGTCAGGCCTGAATACTTCCATTGCCTCACTTGAAATCGCGGCTGCTAGCAACGTTAGCTTCTTAGATACCGAGCTGCTAGATCTGGCCCAGATTGACTTCGACGACTACTTTATCGCGCCACCGGCATCTAAGGCTGGCGTCGAACTGGTCTATCTGTTCTTGCTACCGAGCTACAATATCGACACAATCAACGATGCTTTCTTGCAACACCTTCAAGAGACACACTACGACTTCCGCATCGATACAGCTACACTTTCTGGCCTAGCTGGATTCTCAGTCTTTGGGTTCGGTGATAGAGAAGGATGGCCGGATGAAAATGAAGGCTTCTGTTTCCAAGCCAAGGAGCTGGACAAGTGGATGGCGAAGCTGACCGGCGGAAAGCGTGCCTATCCCGTAGGCATGGGTGACACAAAGATTGACTACAAGGAAAAACTTCAGGAATGGCTGGCCGGTGTCAAGGATGTCTTTGAGCTAATCGCTACAACTGGCGGACTTGGTGACGGCCTTCCTGGTAGTGGCAACGCCGAGGAAAGTGATATTGAAGATGTTTCCGACGACGGTAATGAGGAAGAAGATGAAGAAACGCTGGTCGACGTAAAGCTTAAGAACAAAAAGAAGGACAGGAGCAATGGCGACCTAGGCGACGTTGAAGATCTGGGAAAGATGGCCAAGTCCCAAGCTGCAACAGGAACCGGTGTCGCACCCCTTGCTATCGACTTCACAACCTACGGCAAAGATGCTACCACTACTAAGAAGACACCGGTGAACGCTGCCAAGGAAATGGTTCCCGTCAACTCGCCTACATACAAGTCGCTGACGAAGCAGGGCTACGCTATCGTTGGTTCTCACTCTGGTGTCAAGATCTGCCGCTGGACCAAGTCGGCGCTTCGCGGTCGCGGTTCCTGCTACAAGTTTTCATTCTACGGTATCAATTCGCATCAGTGCATGGAAAGCACACCCTCACTGTCCTGCTCGAACAAATGCGTCTTCTGCTGGCGTCATGGCACAAACCCAGTCGGTACAACATGGCGTTGGGTTGTCGACCCTCCGGAGCTCATCTTCGAAGGCGTCAAGAAGAACCACTACCAAAAGATCAAGGTGCTCAAGGGCATGGCTGGTGTGCGTGCTGATCGTTATGCTGAAGCTCTACGTATCCGCCACTGTGCGCTGTCGCTTGTCGGTGAACCGATCTTTTACCCGCACATAAACGAGTTCCTTGGTATGCTCCATGCGGAACGCATCTCTTCGTTCCTTGTATGCAACGCGCAACACCCCGACCAACTAGCAGCGCTCAAGGCTGTTACACAGCTCTATGTTTCCATCGATGCTGCCGATCGCGAATCTCTACGCCGTATTGATCGGCCACTACACCGTGATTTCTGGGAGCGTTTCCAGCGCTGTCTGGAGATCTTGCGCGAGAAACGTAACAAGCATCGCACAGTATTCCGGTTGACACTAGTTAAGGGCTTCAACATTGATGAAGAAGTTGATGGCTACGTTGATCTGGTAGAAAAGGCACTCCCATGCTTTGTCGAAATCAAGGGCGTAACATACTGTGGTACATCAACGTCGGCAAACGCTGGCTTGCGTATGCAGAACGTGCCGTTCTACTGGGAAGTATGCCAATTTGTCGAAGCATTGGATGCCAAGTTGAAAGAACGTGGACTAGACTATGGCATTGCCGCGGAACACGCCCATAGCTGCTGCATCCTGATAGGTAGCGGACGCTTCAGAGTCAACGGAAAATGGCACACGCAGATCAACTATGAGCGCTTCTTCGAGCTTATCGAGGAGAGAGGCGCTGATGGTGATTGGACACCCGAGGAATACATGGGCCCAGAGACTCCAGAATGGGCTACGTGGGGCAATGGCGGGTTTGATCCCAGAGACCAGAGAGTCGATCGTAAAGGACGGCCGATCGAAGCCAAGAAATAAAAAAGTACATCATTAAGACAATTGTATAAAATAGATTACTAGGGTTGATTGTATACATAAATTAGGGTTATAAAATACAAAATAAACCAACGACCAAACTTTATCACGACATTTCATGGTCTCGGACCCTCTTTCCTCTAATTTGTGTGTTTCATATTCCTATCTCAGTAAGACAAGAGAAATTTCAACTCTTGTTCTCATCTTCACTCTCAGTTGAAACCTTTTAACCTCAAAGCTAAGAAAACCATATTCGGTGTAATACCTCGCATCATTCCCCACACCGGAGAATATATTAAAGGTTCAAACACCCCCCTGTGGAGGAGGAGAAAGATGAAAGAAGCTTATTTGAGTTGCGGATGGCACAAAGACGATTATGCGACACAAGGATGCCTGCCTGACAGGAGACACTGAGAGGAAAACAAGTTGTATACATATATGTAGACAGAATTCTAGATCGAAGGTGAAAAACGACTTACCTAGGGAAAGGGTCAATGCATTGACAGGTGAACATGCGGTACGACAGGAGTTAAGCTTGTTTTGAAAGACAGTTGGTTGGGAGGCTAGTGTTAGCCTTTGTCTTTGGGCTACGATAGACTGGGCTTTGAACCCTGAGTTTGGACGTTTGATCGTCTGTACTATCACCGCTAGCTGGGACATCGTCTCGAGACGAACCGAAGAAAAAAGAGAAATAGAGAGGGCCTTTTGTGTGCTAGAACGAAGGAGAGAACCAATATGCATATGCCAGCATAACCTTTTATACCGCCAAAGAGGAAGAGTTGATTGGCCCGAGTATTGGGGGAGGAGAGCCAACAAGTGAATGCCAAGAGATATTGAAACTCTTCAAGGGGCCTACCCGTAGAAGAAGAAAAAAACACGCTAGGAGAGGAGACACAAAGCTTTGGAGAATATAGTTTAGGCTGTAAGTAGGACCGCTTGTGCCAAAATCTTCAAGACAACTGGGGCAGTCAGTGCAAAATAACCAAGCGAAGGCTTTCAAGGAGAGAAGAAACTTTTATCGTGGTGATGTTGAGAAGAAGGGGATATGTGGTTCTAGATTCGGGGGAAATATAGACAAAGAGGTGCGGAGTTGTAGAGGATCGCGAGGACTATATATTGAAGACGATATCCGCTTCTCAGACAGTTACCTACTTCTCTTCTAGTATCACCGCTCACTGACACATCCTCACTTCTAAATCTCCTTCTTTTCTTCTCTTGTGCTGTGCACTCCTTTCTTTTCTTTGCTGGACCCGATCAGTCTACTGCTGCGCAGTCTTTACCTCATACACTTTTATCTATACACTATATCCTCTTTCCATTCTACTACCTAATACAAACCGCCAACATGCACTTCTCATCTGCTACCACTCTCATCATTGCCGCTCTGGCCACTTCCGTTTCTGCCCATGGTCGCCTTGTGAACCCCGCTGCCATCAAGAACTCTACGCCTCTGAAGGACATCAAGATTGCCGCCAATAGCTGCGGCACCGGAGTCAACGTGGCAAACGCCCCCGTTCAGGCTACTTTCAAGGCGGGCGCTAGTGCCAACGCTATCTGGACCATCGACAACGGCGACGGCGGCGGTGTTTTGGCCGTCAACTTCGATACGACTGGCGCGGGCACCAAGTTCACTAACGAGGCTACCGTCACCACGAACTTGAAGGGCACTGCCAAGGGCGACCAGACTATCGTCTTCACAGTGCCGGATATCACGTGCGCTCGCTGCGTTATGCAGGTTCGCCAGGATGTCAAGGGCCAGGGCTTCGGTTCCTGCGCTGTTGTTAGCATCCAGTAAGACTTTGGAACCTCTCGTGTTATAATAGTTAATCCTTAATACAATCACGCCCGGTTTGAAGAATCACAAATGGCTGCAGATTTTTAACACATATATATCGGCGTGAATGTGAATATAGTGTCCTTGATATATATACACGGCCTTGCGCCATCAACTGGTCTAGAGTAGAACTAGAACATCTGGAATCCAGTCTAAACAAGTCCCGCTACTCGTGAAAAGAAAAGAAAAAAAATAAGAAAAAAAGCCCAAGATGAGAAAAAGAAAGTGAAAATACTTTACACCACCCGCTAGTATATCTCAGCATAGCCACCAGTCGACTATTGCTAGACTTGAGGGAAATCAATGAGCAATGCCAACGCGAAGATGAGTAGAGACGCCTTTTTGACATTTATAATCATATATCGTACACGCCTGCCGCTCTACTCACCCCAAGAGGAAAAAAAAACCTAGCTTCATACCATCCTAGTAGCCGGAAACTAATGACAGAGTATTTACTGCTCCTCGGTAGAAGGGATGGAGATGACCTCGGCCTCCTCTGACACCGAAACGATCTCAGCATCCGTGCTGGTGGAATCCTCAGACGCCTCAGAAACAGACTCCTCCTTGTCAGCCTCCTCGGAGGTAGCCTCTACAGTATCCTCTTCAGCAGCATTGGCTTCAAGAGCGTCAGCTTCGGTCTCCTGAGCAAGCTCGGCAATAGTCTCAGCGGTAGCAGCCTCGATAGCCTCATCATACTCTTTGGTACCGGGCTCAGGTATCGATGTGAAAGTAGGGCTAGAACGGCCAGAGCCAGGCTCAACCTCTTCGGGATCGGAGTCGTTGTGGCTGGAAACATCCTCGACGGTGCCGGTGGGACGAGCCTTCTGGGCGGCAGCGGGGCCGGGGCCGAATAGAGAAGAGCTGGATAGGCCGCCGTCCAGAGCGATGATTTCGGCGAGGATATCCAGAACGTGCTATGTTACAGGCGTCAGTGTGCCGTTTATACATACAAGTGTCCATGTCGAGATTCTTGACTTACCTTGGGAACAGTCTGGTCGTAGATGCGGATGAGGTCAGAGGGAGTAGGGTAGACCTTGAGGGCCTTGTAGAAAGAGATGGCAGCCTCCAGAGCTTGGGCAGCTGAGCAAAACAAAGAAAGCGAGGTTAGCGATCTGTACCTGTGATAATAGTTCGGCTTTATAGCACATAGGCCTTGGCAATATATGACTTACGGTCAGCACTCAGCTGTTCACCAATGGCGACGTGTTCCATGAAGTAGGCCTCCTTCTGCGCAACATCGGTGGGGAAACCCTGGGCAAGAGTCTGCATCAGGGCAATCTTGACGCTCTGGCGCTTCTGTTGGACAGCAGCCTCAGCCTGCTCCTTCTCGACGCGAGACTTGCGGCGCTCGTTCCGGCGCAGAGCCCGACGGAAGTCGGAGCTGCGGCGGCGCATGAAATCAAAGTAGATGGCATAGGCTAAATACGGCAGAATGTTAGCATAGGTAGGACGATATAGTACGTGTGATCCCTCTTCCTAAGGCGGGAAGCCGCCGTGAGACTACGACGACGGTGACCAAGACAAGATGAGGCTTCTAGTAGACCGGGCGATCAGGATTGGTAGGACAAGAAAGATTTTGAGGGTTGGCGTACCGACAAGGCCAGCGGCAGCCGTAGCCACAGAAGTGGTCACGATAGTCGAGGTCTGGACCATCTTGAACACTGGAAGTGGGTGTGGAAGAGGAACTTGAGAGACTAAAGCAAGTCGAAGAAAAGACTGGGATCAAGAAGCAATTCAAAGATCAAGTCAAGACGTGAATAACTTTTGGATAAAATCTGGAGCCAAGGCTGAAAAATAGTGGTCACTGGAGCTTTCTCCGGCGGCTCTTTAGTGGCCCTTTTTGGCCCTTTTTCAGTCCACAGCGAGTGGGATTTTCAAAAAATATGGCTTGAAAAAAAAAGTCGCTCTAGAAAGTATCGGGAAGGAGGGGCATTTTTTCTGGGTCTCTGAGGCAACAAAAAAAGAAACAATAATAAAGTTAGTTAAGGTAGTTACCACCTTAGAGCTCTTTTGTTCATTGGCGCTTACTTGAATAAACTCTTTCTTTCGCATTGTTTCCGCTTAACAACTAGTTAGTCACTCAATTAACTCTGCAGCTGCTTGCCGAATTCAACTTAATCGTTCTCACGTGTCTCGATTCATGTTATACGTCCGGCGGCTAAACCTCGGCGGCATCGAACCCTTGTGATAGACCCTACCTGCATGTCTAGGGTTAGAGTCTGGCGGTGCTGTTCGTCATTGCGGGACACAAAAGCTCCTGGGAAAGGACAGGAGCGCTGTGTTTCATTCTGGAGCGTTTCGATACTTCACTATTTTATTGTTGCTGTTTATGCCATTCCGGCTTCTTAGAAGAGTGTAGAGACAACTTCAAGCTGTTTATCGCCCAATATTTTACTGTGGTCTACGTCGATATACCGTTTGAACCTCGTTTTGTTTGGGCGCGACTGGCCCTTCCATTCTGTTCGACGACAACTTCCGCTATCATACAACATCAAACATCACGACCTCTATCACCCACCAACAACCACCCTTAATTCCAAGAAGTCAACATGTCGCTGTCGCTGCGCAGCGGCAAACGTAAAGGTCGGACGCCGATTTCCGCCAAGCAAATCTCTGGCCCTATCGTGCAATCGGTACCCATTGCCGCCAACAATGCCACCATCGCTGCCGGCTCCGGCGCCAGCTTGCCTAGTGCTCCTCGATCTGTCCCCGAGCCGATCCCTGAAGTTAGGCGTCGAATAGCTCCGCCGCCAGGAGACAAGGTGCGCATCCCGATCAAACATATGGTTTTGCTTCTAGCTTTCCTTTCCATCCACTTGTTTGTTGTCGCTTACCTAACTAGCTTGCTTTTCTGTCGTTTGTGTAGACCTCCGATCTGGTCAAGCGCCGTTACTCGACTCGTTTCAATAATGGTGGTGCTCCCGACTGGGAAGCTGGAGGAGCATCACCATCAATGCCTCCAATGCCTCCAATGCCTCCAATGCCTTCGATGCCCTCGATGCCCTCGATGCCACCGATACCACCGATGCCTCAGCAGAGCCAACAACAATATGATAACCGCCCGCGATCTCGGAGTCGCGGCGCCAGCAGAGGTGAAGTGGGTGCTCCCCGTGATCGCGATAGAAGGCCACCTCCCTCACGAGCTGGTGGAGGCCCAGGGCCCCAAGTCGATCTCAAGGCCCTACGAAATGCCAACCTGATCCCAGAGCAATGTATGTAATTCACTTACTCATTCTGATATAACCGCCCGTTGGCTTGATATGGCTTCATCCAGATCAACGTCTTACTCTTTTTTCAACATCTAGACGTCTCCTCAATTCTTGCTGAAGCAACCGACGAAGACATTCGTGATTTCGAGGATTCTCTTCGCAAAATCAAGGCCCGCGCCGCGTACGACCTTCAACAAAATGTCATGCAAAACCGAACCCAAATTATCAAAATCAGCAAAGAAACCGAAAAGCTTAAGACCGAAATGCGCACTCTACGCAATCTTATGGCTGAGCTGAAAGTGAACACCACTGCCCTAAGGACAACTGCTTCAAGCCAAGATGATGACCCCACTGGCATGGATAGTATGGGACTTTCTACTGGCATGAGTAAAAGAGATAAACGGTCGTCTATCACGGACCGCAGCGCTCTCTGGAACTCTCAAATGCAAGCTCTATACAAGAGTGTTGAGGGCTCTCAAAAGTTTCTTCCCAACTCAATGGGACGTCACGTTCTACAAAATGGTGGCCCGTGGATTGAACTTGATAATGCTACGTACAAATCACGACGCGCCATGCAGATATTTCTGTTGAACGATCATCTGTTAATTGCTTCCCGCAAGAAACGTAAAAACGACGGTCCTGATGCGAGAGGTCCTGCCACAAAGTTAGTGGCCGATAGGTGTTGGCCATTGCTAGATATAGAGGTTGTTGATATTGCCGGAACCGGTGATACTACAGCTGGCCGTAGCAGGCTTGCTGACGCCATCATGGTCCGCGGAGTTGGTCAAGATACTTTCATCTACCGAACAGAAAGGCCCGAGAGTCCCGACAAAATTGTACTCATGTTGAACATTCGCAAAGCTGTAGAGGAACTCCGAAGGTCATTACAGTCAGAGATGGAGGCGAACAACAAGGCTAAGGAAACCATAAACTACTTTGCCTCACGTGACCCGGGCCTACTACAAAATACTGAGCTTCTTGAGACGTTGTCTGATGTCAAAGATATGCTAATCGAAGTGGACGGCAAACAGCATAATCTGCGGTGGGTGGAAAGCCAAATGGACGAACTCGATATCGATATCTCGTTACAGAGTCTTGAGCCTGCTGTTGCGCGAGTTGAAAAGCTCAAGTCGTTGGCTCGGGGCTTGAAGAACAATGTCGTGGCACAAGATTTCATCACATTCAAGGTGGAAGAGCGGAATGGAAAGTTGGCGGAACTCATTATCCGTGAACTAGACATGACTCATGGCTCTCTAAATAAGACAAGGCAAAATGTCAATTGGCTAGCCAGGCTTGGCTTCGAAGATCGTGCGCGTGAGTCGTACTTGGCAGCACGACGCTTGACGATCCATACTAGATCACGGTATGTATCTCGCCTATTACTGCCACTTAAAACTGATGGGCAACTGTATGAACATTAAACTAACATCCAATATAGACAATGTATCTTCCAGGGAGATCTTCACTTGTACATCTGGGAAATCTCATTTGTGTACTTCAAGATCATCCGGCAGACTGTAGCTACTTTCCAGGCCTGTTTCCCTCCGATCATGATGAGTGCTTGCGTTAAGTGGGCGAAGGAGATGGTGGAAGCATTCAATGAGATCTTGGCCCGCCAGTTGAGTAGCACACCACGCGGCGGCGAAGTTTGGGAAGAGTGTCTGAACAGAGCAAAGCAGCATGCCAAGTTTATCGGCGAGGTTGGGCTAGATTTTCAGAACTTAGTGGGCAAAAACCTGGAGGTTCCTGAATAAGAGACCTCGGCCCAAGACACGACCATTTGATGAATTAAGCAAGCGCTTTCTTTACATGATCTCTAATTGATTCTTGGAGAGGGGCTTGGAAAGCAACATTGTTTTAAGTGATAAGTAAATAATAGCATATAGTACGCTAATGACGAACTGCGGCATCTACAAATAGTGCTGTGAATAATAATCTGGAAAACATTCTAATACTGAAGCTATCGCCAGAGCTATCCCCGGAGAGCTTGACCTTCTCCGGCCAATCACAGAATGGCCTGAGCACTACGGGGTCCTTTATGATGTGGAGCCCCGCTGCGGCTGGGCCAGCTAAGCTTTGGCAAACTCCACTTTTGTAGCAAAGCACAAGTTTGAACAAGTTTAAACCCAACTAGAGAATTCTAGAGCAGAAAAACAATGACTGCAGACACCGTTGACTTTGATGGGCATCTCCACCTTTGCTGTAAAAGGGGATGATCTGGACTGCGAGCAAGGCATCCTCGGGTCGTAGATGATGTGCACTCTAAGCTGTCAATAATACACAGAATGGGCATATGTAGTTTTGATGCCTGTAATGCCAACCCCAAGTTGAGCTGCTGCTATTCTTACATACTTGCCTTGCTACAATTAGTGACAGTGATAGTTTCCCCGCCATCGTAGCTAGCCGCAATTTCATAAGAAATTGGGTCGTAGCGCTAGGGGCCCTAGAGCTCCTAGTTCTAGCAGCGCTACAAAGCTCTCTAGGGGTCGTCTGAGTTCCCAGCATTAGCCTGTAGCGCAGTTATAGCGGTCCCTTGGTTTTTTTTTTTCCTTTGCCCCCTCTATCTTCCTTGACCACCCTCTATTCCACGGTCTCTCTCTTTTTTTTTCTGCTGTCTACGCCAATCTCATTTCAATGGGCGTCCAACAAATGGGGGGAAATTCCAATCCCCTGGTTTCGTAACAACCGTTCGTTCGTCTTTTTTCCCTCTTTCAACACCAAAATACAAGACCATCCATCATCGCCTTAGTTTCCCCCCCCACAGCCAAGATCTAGCCTTCATCTTTGGCCCTTTCTTTCAATAGTTTGTATTGACGCCATCCTCGAGCAGCACGAATTCGAGACCTTTGACTCTCTGACCGTCTTTTATCTTTGTTTATTTCGTCACCTCCATCTTCTTCAACGTCCAACCTCGTCGTTTTTTTTTTTCGCCGCTGGTCTGTTCCGCGCCGCGACGAACGCCATCATCACCACGAAACCGATCCCTCGAGCCCCTCGATCGGCATAGCTCTCTCTCTCCCTCTTCCTCCCCATCAGACGATCCCCTCCCACCGCTTCTCGTATCCTTTCTATTTTTCGGCCATCGAAGAAGTCTCTCTCATCCCAATAACACCAATCAGGCTCTATCTCGTAATATGGATACCAACATGGAGGATGTGGGCAGACTGCCCTCTGAGATCCCTCTCCAGACTCTCGAGCCTGCCACTTTGCCCACCGTAGACGGCTGGATCGAGGGCTTAATGGCGTGCAAGCAGCTCAGTGAGCTAGACGTACAGAGATTGTGCGAGAAGGTGTGCAATTCCTATTCAAGTTCAACCTCCCGGTAAAACATAGCCATCCGACCTCGGTCTCCCATGATCTCTCAGCTGTAGTGCCGCCGCAAGAAAGGACAGCAAGGCCTCGCTACACTGGATAAAGGGAGCCATGACCACAGCAACACAGTGATGATTTGAAGTGCCATTCAGAGTCATATATTTTTTTTGGCTAGAAAGTTCGTCTAGAACACGCACGTGCAATGCGTTCGTGATAAAACCGCTGGCGCGCCTAAAATATATGACTTGGCCGGGGGTGACTGTCTCTACAGTATCTCACTAGTCTTGTCTAATGACTCCCAAAGCTCGGTTGAGCTGGAGGTGTCTTCGTTGTTGATTGCTTGTCTTCAGTAATATCTGGCTGTAATCACTCAGCAAATGCTAGCAAATGCTTGCAACATGGCTTGATGATCCTTTGATCTTAGCCTCCTTGCAATTGCCTGCCAACAAAGCGCCCAATTAACTAGACAACTGAATAGCCAGCTATCATCACTTCAAATCTGCGGTCATGGTTCAGAATTCACTGAATAGTTTTCCGAACCATCACATGCCATCGTTTCATTGTCAATTGCTAACCTCTCTCTCTAATTATCCAGGCCAGAGAAGTCCTCCACACCGAGTCTAATGTCCAGCCCGTGGTATGTTTGTTCCTATCGTCCATGAGCAACGATAACGGAAACACTACTTTCCGTCTGTCCTCGCAACATAACCTCAAGCAATCGTCGCCATGTCACGAAACCGACACTAATAGCTCCTAGAAATGCCCTGTCACTGTGTGCGGTGACATTCACGGCCAGTTCCATGATTTGATGGAACTGTTCAAGATCGGTGGCCCCAACCCCGACACCAACTACCTCTTCATGGGTGAGTTTCAAGAATACACGGAGATGAACTAGCCATACATGGCCTTATGTGTAGACCGTCCCGATACTAACCGATGGGATTTCCTACACAGGTGACTATGTTGACCGTGGTTACTTTTCCGTCGAGACCGTTACTTTGCTTGTCGCCCTAAAGATCAGATACCCCCAACGCATCACCATTCTTCGTGGCAACCACGAGTCCCGTCAAATCACTCAAGTATACGGTTTCTACGATGAGTGTCTTCGTAAATATGGCAACGCGAACGTGTGGAAATACTTTACCGATCTTTTCGACTACTTACCCCTCACCGCCCTGATCGACAACCAGATTTTCTGCCTTCATGGTGGTCTGTCACCTTCAATTGACACTCTCGATAATATTCGTGGCCTTGACCGTATTCAGGAGGTGCCCCACGAAGGCCCCATGTGCGATCTTCTGTGGTCCGACCCCGATGACCGCTGCGGCTGGGGAATCTCACCTCGCGGTGCCGGTTACACATTCGGCCAGGACATCTCGGAAGCCTTCAACCATAACAACAGCCTCACGCTTATTGCACGTGCTCATCAACTAGTCATGGAGGGCTATAACTGGTCGCAAGACCGGAATGTTGTGACTATCTTCTCGGCACCCAACTACTGCTACCGCTGTGGTAACCAGGCTGCCATAATGGAGATTGATGAGCATCTCAAGTACACATTGTATGTATCCCCCCTCAAAGCAATTGCTCGTGGCTTCATATGTCTACCTTCATACTAACTACCTTTACCTTCTTTCTTAAAACAGCCTTCAATTCGATCCTTGCCCTCGGGCTGGTGAGCCTATGGTCTCGAGAAGAACACCTGACTATTTCCTCTAAGCATGCAATGCAATGGGACGCTTCTTTTTTTCTATTCTTTGATATCAAACGCCCAACCAAATAGATGTCTGTTTTTCTATGTTCCGCAGCCAAGTTCAAGAAGGCTACACAGGCCATATACTACCTCCACTAACTACTATTACTATTACAACTACCAACTACCCATTTTTTCATACCCTAACAAACATTGCTATTCACGTTCTATCTTAAAAAAGTAAACGCCTTTTAATACGCCGTATAGAGAGAGCAGAGGAGCGAGATGAAGGTCCTTTTCTATAGTCCAAATAATGCCTCGGCTGGGGCAGGACTATGGATATATGGGACAGATCGTGTACTCTTCGTGGTGGGGGTATCATATCTAATAATGGTCAGTCTATATACGAATATTTTATTAGAATATCATTTTTGTATATCTTACTAAAACATGGTATAATATCTTGTTTTCTTAAAGAAGTCAGTCAACCTCAGAGTTATACCCGCATTACACGGAATATATAGACTATCATGTTTAGTTAAAACTTTTGCCCATTGTTGGTGTTTATATTGCCGTGTCATCATATATATATCAGGATATGGTTAAAATAGGACTTCAGCTGCTCAAGCAACTACATCATACCATCGAATATACCATCATATCAAGTATGTCATCACGGCCAATATGAAACTCGGAATTATTATGAGAGTAACCACACATCATCCCTTACAAGTTCCAGGCCTACTAACTCAGGGCAGTAGCTTGAGGAACTTGACAAGCATGTAAGCATAGATGGCTCCGTGATATCTGCAACCATAGAAGTGTTAGTTTTGGCGCATTCCAACCGTGTTATTCCAGAAGCATTCCATTGGGGGTTTAGCTTACACGTCAAGATGTCAAATGAAAAGTATGTATAAGGGATACTCGACCGCAGAGTCACGGCCTCGACCGAGCAGAGACGCACTCTCAGTATATGTCGCGCATTGTTTCTCTTCTTTTCGTCTAAGCTGTTCTAGTTTTAGTTCCTTGGGGGTATATAATACGGATACTTTAGTTACTTTCCCAAGTATCCTTCCGAGTCCGTCGGGGCGGAGGGAGGAGAAGGGAGGGAAGATTGGGCAGAATGGTTAGATCTAGTTTCTGAGTAGCTGTGATAGGGGCGTATCATGATGTGAAGTCTCCAGATTCGACAGTGTAAAAAGGTAAAAAAGAAGGCATATGACCCTAGAAAGGGAGATCATGATGTGCTAGCAGTGGAAGTTTCTTCATCTTCGTTTGCTCGTAGATGGTATGACCACTGGACCACGGACATGGCCGAGAGATGTTATATGTTCCTCTAACAGGGCAGCATGCTTCGGTAGATAAGGACGCAAAATAGAAGTAGTTTTCCTGTAGATGGTGTCTTGTGTCTTGGCTTCGCTTCTAGAAGACTAGAATACGATGAAGACATTAGTGTTACTAGTACATGTCTTAACCTTGACGAAAAAAGTAAAGCGAGTGCCAAGTCGTCAATCTATTGTACGAGTCACATAAACTATGTAGGAAAGCTTTCACCTTGCTCATATCCGGTCTCTTGGTAGTATCTCTATCGCATGAGATAGTTCCATTGGCGTTCTGTAGAATGAGATATGGCTTAGCGTGGCTTAGAGAACCATATATGAGTGAGATATGGTAATGATATTCATCAACATAGTTGTTAGCAAAATCTCAAGGCTCTGTGCTGTGGCTTTTTTGGGGGGGGGTGTCTCTTACCTTTGTCTTCTACTTTCACAATATAATTTACACCAGATAATATTATTCTCGGCTGTTTTCAGTAGTACGAGATCAAAGCTGTCAAATTAGGACACGCTTGGTCTCTTCAAGGCCAGTCTAGAAAGGTATACTACGAAGAGGGGGGGGGGGGGGTATCGAAATAAGATTGAGTTAGGCAGACAGAGTATGAAGGTGGCCGGCCACCAAACCATATTCTGCCCTACGAAGATAGGTTCCGTGGACCTTACCTTCAGCAAAACGATATACGTGTAATATGCTATGGAGAATAAATCCGAAGTAGCCGTGAGATGGCTATGAGGATCAACAACGCCGTTTCAACAAACGATACGCACCTGATATGTCGAGGGCGCGGCTTACTCGACTCGCTTTACAGAGTTTCTCGCAAGATTCTCTCATTCATTCCTCACAAGTACCGGTGAAATCAATCTTCGCCAGTAATGTAAGCTATAGGCAGAATTGAAAGCGAGTTGCAAGCAACATGAAACTCGGCCCCAAACAAGATAAATGGCCAAGCCAAGAGACAAATCCACCCCCGCTTCCCAGATATCTAGCTGCGGATTTCTGTATTCTTTTTTTTTCATAATTGTTTCCTGATATCGAAGAACAATGCGGGGGATTCTCTTGGTCTTGGTGAATCAAGAAACAATGGAGATGCAAAGTACTTTTGTTTTCCATCAGTTTGTTGGCCTCGTGATATTACAAATAACTAATCAGGTTCCCACAACTGATCTACCGAGTCAGTTGCCGATACCCAAATCCGGCTCTCTTCTTTACACGCTATCGTGCGGATATACTAATGGAATTCCTTCCGGTGAGTGGATGGCCTGAAACGCAAGATATATGGTTAAGCAGGCAGACGTTGGAGTGCTAGAGTGGGAAACATGATCGGTGCTTTCAAGATACAATCGAGAAGCGGATTCACATGGTGATACTCGCGGTTCGGGTTTATGCCATGCCACTTGGAGATTATGGCCGAAGAAAATCCAGTAATAAAGTATTACTTGGAGACCAACCAAGGAATCATATATATATATATATCAGATTCATTAGGCCGGAACACGGACAGACTACCGATAATAAACGAAACCAGAAACACAAATACTTGCTTTCTACTAGTCAGGAAAAGGTCGGACAAGCCTGAGAAAAACAAGACATGCTGATTTGCTCACGCTACGCCCTCTCGATAGTGTCCGCTCCTTCCCTCGACGGGCCGCATTTGCTCTTTCTTTGTGTGTATCTGGCTCTAGCCGCATAGACTATGTGGTGCTGTAGATGATCTGAGAACACCAAGCATGTGCCCAGTATGTTATCAACAAGCTTGAACCCTCGATCAGCTTAATCTAGTTAGGTCGAAGCTTGTCTGTCTTTGCCGTGTTGGACTTGCTCCAAGTAGCAAGTTGTTAAAATCATGGGTTCTTTTAGTTTACTTGCTAGTAAGTTGTAGTTCAACTACAGCTGATCTGGACCGACGATCACAGGGTTTGAACCGGGTTAGTCCTGGGTTAAAGATCATCGGCTGGGGGGGATATACGTTGAGCAACGATAGGGCCTTGCTCGGCCAGGAAACCAACTCAGCTGAAGTCTAGAGATTAGAGGAAAAGAAAGAAAGATACCAGGACTAATTTGGCGATATTCTCCCTATTCTAGCACATGTAGATAATCAGCCTTTTTTATTTGACATTTCTATCCTGGATTTAAGTAGATCGTAACGAAAAAAACATCAAAAATGGCAAAGAAATAAAAAAAAACAAAAGAATTAGCATGTATCAGAAGCCTCGGTTCGTATCACTCACCAGGACTCCTCTTCCTCCTAGAAAGGCTATATGAGAGGGGAGTAATTCCCCATGTCTGTGTTAACTTTGCACAGCTGACTTCAAGATGCAAATCAGGTCACTGGGTTGGACAGCGAAGAGGCGGCCCTCATCTCGCTATAGGCTTTGCTTGGTGTGTATACATACACGTTGCTAGAGCTTGGTTAGTATTAGTACGATCCTTGGTGTCTCGGATCATTTCCTGAGCGTCCTGGGATGGATTAGTGACGAAAGCGAGAAAGCATAAAGAGTGAGAAATACACATGTATCAGTCTTGTCTTTTTTTTTTTCGACAGATCAGCCAGCTAGCTGGATCGTAAGAGCATATAATAACGTGTAAGATTGCTAATGATAGTGTCTTTCATTCATCACACAAAAGTTTGACGTAACTGTGAAGAATTGGGGCGCTTGTAATTTCGCTCATTGAAGTTATCGACGAGATGATCTAGCCCTAGTGACAATCCAATATCAGACTAGAGCAAAAGGCGACGTAGTTGTAGGGTTATCACTTGCCGTCATAGGGTTAGACGGCCCCTCGTTAACCGAGCTGCAAGGTACGCTGCAGGCGCGCAAAAGAAAGAATTGATGGCTGGAATAGCGGTAACAAAGAAGAGGATTCATGTACAAGCAATGTCATTAGTGAAGCTCAGGCGAAGCTCAGGATCTTTTGGACACCGCCTATCAAAGATCTTTGCCCTCTTGATATACACAGTCTCTCCATGATAGTGAAAGGAGGACTTGATATCTGATCTGATCAGCTCACAAGCACCCTTGTCTGCCGCTTTTCCACTGTCCCTTGTTTCGTCTTTTCTTGAGCACAGGGATTACCTTTCTGCCTTTGCGATTTTAGTGTCTTGAGAAAAGAAAGCCACCGAATCGCTTGGCTTGGCCGCCACTTTGTCTTTACAGATATCACAGTACTGGCCGTTGTTGTTTTTGCCTATTATTCTGCTACTAGATGAAGACGAAGAGGCGCTGCTACATGTACGGTGCCGAAATATGCCAGTAGTTGGACGCCATGATATGTGAAGGCCACTGACGATCTCCTCCGAGCGGTGGTTTCTCCGGCCGAGAAGCAAAAAAGGGAGTCAAGTAAGCAGGATGGAGAAAATAGTGGCTTTGGCCTTCTCTCTTATAGTAGCAAGTCGTAGTCAGGTAGGTTGAGTGACTTGGTATCGTGTCTTGCCATCTTGTTTGCAGCTCAAGATAAGCAGGGAGAGAGCTATTATGTGCGTGCGTGCATATGCACAACAAAATTACTTGTATGTACCTAGCTGTCCTACTATGCCCAGTGAATTCCCAGAGAGGCTAAGACGACCGTCTTGTCCCTAGATGGATCCAAAGGGAGACAAACGAGAGTATACTGAGACACGACAGCGAGAAGCAGGAGGGCGATGTTGGGTTTGAGGCTGCCGTTTTCACATATTCGAAATACTTCCCGGAAGTGAAGCTGTCACAGCCAAGAACAAAAAAGCAAGAAAACTCAATGGCCAGGGAAAAAAAAAAACAATGACGACAGTGGGTGCTACGATGGTACATTCAAGGTAGCATCCAAGGGACCGCTCTGAACAAACGGGCGATGCGACGCTGACCTTGGGCTTGGCCTGCTATATAGTTGTATTTCATTGGTTTTCTTGTTGAGCTCGTACACACATAGTCAACAGACATGGGGAAGAATGATCTACAGTAACAGCAACATCGAGCCTTGTTGCAGCTGCAGCTTCAGTCACGGAACGAAGCCAACCCGTGAGAAGGAAGTCTGTGAAAGGACAACCGGGACCGTTTTGTCACGAGAGAGTTATTTATTTTTATTTATGACGAGAGATTTGTATTGAGAATCGATGAGAATACAGCCAAGTAAAGGTTATGTTGGAGGATTTGTTGTGATGATGGCTGCCCAGGCCGCCCAGTTTGTTTAGTGGGAAATATGAAAAAATGATCTTTTTTGCTATTGGCGTACTTTGCATCCTGATACTAGAAACTATCCATACCTTACAGTATAGAGATAACAAGAGAGGAGGGGCTAGTTCTCCTAGGAGTACGTGCCTCTCTCTTTTGCTTATGTACATGTACATACTGTGCAGAGGATCGTGAGAATCTTACATTATGGAACATGGCGAAGGTATCTGTATGCCCTATGATTCACCGCCTATAACAAGCCTAGTCTAGGGAAGAAAATAAAGGAAACACGTTATGTGAATACTAGTTTCTGTGCTTTTCTGACACACAGACCTCGTAGTCCGTTCGCTATAACCGCCAACCATCTGCTGCTATTTTGAATTCTAGACTAGTACAGAAGGAAACATGTTAGCATGCCATCGATACAACTACACAGACTCGATATTCAAGCCTTTTTTTTTTTTCTTCTTTTCTTGTTGGCCCTAGTCTGCTTTTGTCGTGCCCTTGTTTCCTCGATGGTACCCCGCACAATAAGGCATATCATCGTCACGGCATCTCTTCTGCTCTGTTTGTCGCCTCTATTGCTATCTTTACTCTTTGCAGGTGTGCGGAATGAACAAGATGAAATCGTGTGCCTTTGCTAGCCTATAAACTGGCATCCCAGTCACTCGCTCTACCAAAGGCCTGGCCAAGATTCAAAGAAAGAAGCATGGCTTTTTTTACTTTCCTTCGACTTTGTCATATACCCGTCCGGCAGAGCAAAGTCGAAAGTCGGCCGAGGGCTATAGCATCGCCGGGTCAAGTGGTTGGGGTTTAACAACGAGTCTGTCCTATCTTCTCGCATTCTCGTCACATTCCAGAGACTTGGTTAGTCACAGCGGGATGGTCAAGACGAAGAAGGCCAAAAAAAAAACAACAACCCTGAAACAATGATTACGTTGCTTCACTGTTGACAAGCCGCCTTTCGGCCATGTGGCTACAAAAAGCACAATAATCGGGACTGGCTGTGCTAATAGTAGAAAATAGACGCAATAGAACTAATGTATAGCTTCGTTATAGCACGAGAGGCGCAGGTTGTCATGTCTAAGTCCGCAAGGCGATTTCGACCCTAACGATCGACAAGAACACCTGAAGGAGACAAAACGCCCGATGAAAGAGCAAGAAGATGCAGGGCTTGCAGTGCGGAGATATTGTTGAACTAGAAGCAACGTGATTTCATTTGACTGCTCGACGTCACATGTGACTGCCCAGTCAGCAAGCGAGAAGAGACACTAGGAATCCAAACGATGTATTTGTTATTTGTAGATGTGTATGTCCTCAAGTCTTGACCTCTCTGCTAGCGGCGACTATTCATGCCAGCTTCATCTAAATTCACGATGAATCTGTTCGAAGCTGCGACCGGGATCGCTCTCGTAGCGCAGCTCAGCATCTTGTGCGAGCCCGATAGACGTGCCCAAAACGGCAAAAACTCGAGGGAGACACAATACGTGAGTTATAGTTGCAAGGAAATAAGAAAATACAGGGTCTGCATGGACCAACGCAAAGAAAATGCATCGAGTAGCCAGGCTAAGCAAAGATGACATGTAAAAAGGACAGCCATCACATCAGGCTTTGTGCACGCAGAGTTGTACGGCTCGGGAAGCCAGGGTCAAGTTGGGTGGCTTGTCAAGCGCATTACTTGCTGTTGTATATCCTCCTCCTCGTCTTCTGAGCGAAGAGAAAGAGCCCTTTGGATGGTCTGTGTGCAGTCGAAGCAAATCGCGGCCTGCTTGCTGTGGCACGAGACTTGGCCATTACACTGTACTCGTCTTGACCGATTACATAAGCATCCTCACAGAGCAGACCCAGTCTGGCAGGATTGCCTCTTGCTTGCCAAATTTGCTTTTCAGCTGGCTAGGCCGGCTTGGACTCTCGAATTCGTCCTGCTGGATTCGCGATACTTAATCCCTAGCTTTGGCCGGTCTAGGCGAGAGAGAAGAAGAGAAGAAATTCAGTCCTTCGCCTCGATACGATTTATTGATCTTAGTGTCTCTGCTGCTAAATCTTCTGGCCTGCGCAAAGATGCAGCCGTATCACATACGTCACCATCCGATCATTGTGCGTTCTCTTTCTCTTTTGGTATACCGAGTGAAGCCCAGGGAGGCAGATGTCTTGGTATCTTGTTGTTTTCTGTACCTGACTTGTGGCAAACAAACCCACTGTGTAACTCAATAAGCTCTCAGACTTTCTTGATGCGCTGTTGCTAGTTTGCTTGTTAGCAGGTCGATGCACGACTCTCGGCTACAGGCCTATTTTCTTTCTTGTTTGCCTGTCTGCTTTCGATATTGTCCAACCTTGACAAGAAGCAATAATATCTTCAGTCTGTATCCAAGGTCTCTCTCTCTTCTCTCTCTCCTCCCTCCGGCCGAGACCGTCGCTTTAGTTCCTGGTTTCTTGGGATCATCCATGTCATGCGTGCACTCTACGCCATGAGCATTGAAGAAACGAATTCTTGGATACAAAAGCACAAATCCCAAGCCTGGCCAGCTTCGAGCTCTGGATAGGCCCATTGCGTTCTACTTCTGATCTGCCAGCCCTCCAAATAGCGGTGGACGCTGTTATACAGGCAAGCCCCCTGTAATCGACAGACAGACACTGAAACTAGCCGGCTTTATCTACTCGAGCTAAGCCTGAAGTGGTGGCTCTGATTGTGCTTCTCTCTAGTATATCGCAGATTGCAGGGGTCGCTTCGTTAGCTCTGAAAACTGGCAGCAAGCGATTTTCTCAGCAAAACCTCAAAGTATACTTAGACAGAAAAACTGTGCCAAATCCAATATTGCGCTCGTGATTCCAAGACGCTAAATGCAGACCGCCAACAAGAAAGTTACATTGTGGCATCCTGAAAGCCGCTAGTTTAATGAATAATGCCTAAATTCCGCTTCTCGCGTCACGATAGTTTTTTGCTGCTAGTAATCTTAGTCTCTGATATAATTCTTGTCAGGAGCTGTCCTGCCAGCAACTCAAGCGCATCGGCGATGCCTATGGCTTGGCTGGCCTTTGTGGATTCTTGTACATCCATACACTCCAAGCAATCAAGGCTACGTAGAGATCGGCCTGTTGATTGCTACTGAGATCTGGATCAGGAACCAGAGACAAAGCGCTAAGTTATAGCTGCTAACAAGAATATATCAAGTCCAGTGGCAGCCCAGTACAGAATGTGGCACAGAAGTGAAGACCAAAATCCCAGCACGCGAGAATGAAAACGGCCATGTTTTACATGGGTAGATCGAGATATCATAGGAAAGTAGCCCAAGAATAACTTGGCAAGGAAATACACCTACACACATATATACATAGTAACTCGGTGCTCCAGAAAGCCAGAACTAGGGCCTGGAACTTCATGATATAAGCAGCCAAAGTCAATATGTGACCAAGACACCACTGGGGAGATATTCAACGCACGAATGTTTCTCTGCTCGGCTGTCTAAACTCACAGTAATTCCGTCTCTTTTCTACAGCTAACACTCCTACTGCTCCTATAAGATATAACAGTTTTACGTCCTACAGAGCCACGCTCGACGGACCAAAAACATACGAGTCTGCTGTCGTCATTAAAAAATACATAGCATATACTTCAGTTATAGTTCCTGACAGACAGCTATAAGCTTAGCTCCATAAGATTAATGAATTAAAATATATATACATATAAAAAGCTATGAGCTGTATATTTCTTGGCAATATCAACACTATGGCCTTCTGGGACAACTAGTATATGATCTATACTAGCCAACCGGGAATAAAAGAAATCATGCCACATTCTCAGGAAACAACATCAGTTGATAGAGAAGACTATATGTACTATTGGGATTATTTGGAAGAACAAGACCAAACATACAAAAATCTCCTATTGTGAGGAAATATTATACACAATGTACAAGCTAAAAACGAACAATATCCCGAGTCAAATAAACATTTCGGTTCGAGAGTTTGTGTTGCATCGTATGATCTTGGTGATTCAGGTAGACGTTGAATATAGCCAAAATCAGACTGTTTTTGCTAGAAAGCTGTGCAATATATGTAGAAAAAGAAAAAGAAAAAAAAAACTAAACTGTATACAGCTTTGACATCTTTTGTATCTACAATGCCGATAATCGTGTTCCCAGAACTCGGTACATGAGGAAGCGTTTTTGTCTTTGACAAGGCTTGATCTATTCTATAGCTGCCACTAATAATATTTAACACGTGTGCGGAATTTGAAGTTACTCAGTCGGCAATTTAAAATTAACAAAACCTCCCAACCAAAAAAAAAAAAAAGAGTATGAAGTTGCTAATAGATAAATCCGCAATCGCTAATTCTAAGCTAGTGAAAGTAAAATTTTATAAAAAGTAAATTATAACTAAGAGAGTTCTATCCAGCCCGCTTTATTCCCATTAAGATTTCTGCTAAGCTTTTACAAGGAAGAAAGCTCGTATAAGTGACCAATCACTTGGAGCATTGACTTTCTAGGGTTAACCAAGGCTAAGTAGCCAATCGTGGTAAACCCTGATGCGGTTCGTCATTCAGGAACCCGAAGAAAAACAACATGTAGGAACAAGAGTCAACGACACGGCTGATTTTTTGGGTGTAATAACGTAGCATACAACGACTTGCAAATATAGAATGAAGACACAAATGTGCTGTTTTATATCTTGGAATTACCTACCAGAGACAGAAAGACAACCAACAGTCATAAATACAAGGCCAACACGCAGCATAAACACGTCGTGTACAGTATATGTACAATACAGTTAAATGTTCTCCGCCAAGGATGGATGAATTAGTAAAGGCTAAAAGATCTAGTTCGCCTTTGTTTGACGTCAAGACTTGAACCTCGAAACTTCGAACACCGAACTTTTCTAGCCGCATCCCGAGTCCGAGTCTATCCGAGCATTCCAAAGCACAACAAAAAAGGTACAAAAGACAAGTTGGATGGAGTAACATCAGGTAAAAATAAAATATATAAAAAAAAAGAGGTCAAGGAGAGACAATCAACAAATGACATGAACCAGGGCAACACGTGAAAGTATCACAAATTCAGTCCGCATGCGTCGTCACATCCAAGGCCCAGAACATTTTTATTCCATCGTCTGCCCGTTTCTGGCCTCATTGCCCGTCTCGTGAACCATTGACACGATGGCCGCGTTTTCTGGGTATTGTTCGATAGTTTTCGGCAACTTGTCAAAGACCAGAGTAGCCTGACGCTTCCGATGCGACGACACATTGTAGTAAACAGGACTTGAGCCAAATCATCTGCAAATTTTTTTTTTTGGAAGGCCGCTACCTGGTCGCATCAGCCAACCATCCCTTTCGGCCCATGTTTGGAAGCGAAGATATCTGAGTGATACAGTCGATACAAATGTACAGTTACTGAGTCGATGTCACAGCGCAATGATTTCGTAGATCTAACAGCTTGTGATTATCTTGTCTGAACAAAAAAAAATAAAAAAAAAAGATGTCAGACTGATGCAGGGCCTCTGACCTCGTCACTGCCACTTCCAACTAGGCAGACAGAACAATTAGATTAAAACGCAGTAGACAGGCTAGGTTAAGAGCAACAGAGTTACATCCTGACAGCTTCAAGACATCAGACAACCATGTGATACTCAGCTGCTACTATTGCCATTACAATACAACCACTATAGCCTATACTATACCTCTTGTATCTGCCTCCCAGCGCCGATGCTTTTGCATACATATTACATTATTTAGTATAACTGGGCTACTTACTTGAATGTTTTGTCATGCTTTAGCTGTTTGCATTGATATAGCATCATAGTGACAGAACAGCCGATCTACACCGCTGTTTTAGCTTCACTTTCGACCGAGCAAGGCAAGGTAGGGTGAGAAGGAGAAGCTCAAAGTAACCCCGCTTAAGAGGCTTTCGTTTCACATTTTCTGTGAATATTTCACTTGTGCTTTTGAGCCTCAGAGAAAAAAAGAAGGAAAAAAAAAACATCCGCTCTCTTTGGAATAGCCCAAAGCGGATTTTGTCACTCGGTAACAGGAGGTGGAGGTACATTGGAAAAGTGAGGAGAAGGAGCAACAAGAAACCTCACAAAAAGGCCTCCTGTTACTGGTTACTCTAGGTTTGGTTTTAATGCCTCTTTGAATCTTCCTTCTCATGACGGGTTCCTGTTTGAGGAACAGGAAAGAAAAATAAAATAAAGTAACAGTCCGAACAAAAGAGCCGTTTTGAACGAAAACGATCCCGAACAAGGAAGAACAAGATTTATCCAAAGCATTTGTTATACTATGAGGAGTCTGTTTGGTGTATCGTCCGGCGGGGTAAACAGCAAAAGAATACAAGGCATGACATGCAAAAAAAAAGGGCTTTTTTTTTTTTTTTTTTGCACATCCTGCCGAGTCGTCCTAGATCTTGCCTATGATTCACCAAAACATCCTGGATCGTGTGTGGCTTAGCGTTGAAGAAGTATTCCCTGTTTTGCGAGGAATTCACAAATTCTTTTGAGTGAAGAAAGAATTTATTTTTTTAATATTTATATAGTTATAGCTAGTTGGTTTCAAAACATTTTGGTCACGATGATGGCTTGCCCTGTTGTTTTCTTGGGTACTTTTATGGTCTACCTAACTGCTATATCGTCTAGGTGACGGCATCACGAGAGCCCAAGCTGATTTATGTTATTTGTTGCGTGACTCCTACAAACAGGGCTACTGACATCATATACAAAACAATACGACAAGTTTACAAATCATAAGTATTAGAAAAATTGAAACATGAAAATAATTGAGCCAAAATAGTTCTTGTGGCGAAGTTTAAGTGCTAATTCGTATTAAACCCGTAATCACCATATCTGTATGTTTTTTTTGTTCCCCCAAGACGCTAAATTGGATATTCCTCTTGTTAACTCACCGGCTGACCGGTGGCTATGGAATTTAATTGTAATTGACGTTTGTTTCTTCTCGTTGATTCTAAGCTTTACTGGCAACGCTAGTGCTAGGAACAAGTCATGTTTATTTTTTGTTGTTTTATTTAGAACACAGGGCAGATCGAACGTCTATTGGCGAGGCTAGTAGGTATAAGGTGCCATTTATATACCAATAAACGCGCCTGATGATGTAGACGTTGCGTTGTATTTAGATGTATGTACATATAAGTTATATATATATATATATGTAGCATGTAGTTATAGAATATTGAAATTGTACACGTACTACCGTATTAGAGTGCTATAAAACGCTGGATGACTGCGGGACGAAAACAAATGGGTGGCTTTGAAACAACGAAATAAGGCCCTCGGTTCCTAGAGACATTGTGTGGCGATTTTGAACACTGAGCAGGTGCTGAGCACCAATCTAATATGCATTGTGTATACAGATATGATGATTCACGGTACCTGAGCTCTTTTAGGACTGCAATTTAGGACTGCAAAAAAAGAAACAAAAAAATAGACAAGCTGCCATAAATTCCGCTGTAGTACAATCTGGGAAAGAGACGAGTTTATCTGTGTCTTGTATTTGCAGCTGGACCTGAACAGATCAGAGGCGTTGTTTAGTCGATATACAAGTCTTTTGCAAGTAATACGAGCCATAGGGGTTCTTTTTGGGGGGGCACGATATCACGAGTTCTGAAATGTACGCTACGATATACGACCAGGCAGGCATGCTCGACTTTCTCTACCTGCTTCCATGCAGAGAAGTCAAAAGTCTAATCTGTCGAGTTAATAAGTAGATCTGGTCATAGTGACTAGGTTCAACAGCTGTAGCCTAGTTGAAAGTCGACCTGGGGGCCAATGAGAAAGGTCGATGACGAAGTCTGAGCTCCCCAAGTCTGAGAGCAACACAGGTCGTATGGTGCACTGTGCCCTGCCCTGCCATTCACTCAATCGATTTGTTATGCCGTTGCCCATAGGTTCGACCGTAGCTTTATTTTCGGCTCGCTTTTTTCCCTAAACAGGAATTCACAAGCCGGATGGCTTGGCAACTATATGTCATACATATATATGTACTAGTACAGGCCGTTATGTGTGTATTTTATAGCACCTAAAAGTCGGTCGCCAAAACGAAAAAGAGCACTGGTAAAGCCAAATTATAGCCTGTACAGCAGTGTCCTGGCATGAATTTCTCACATTTTGTAATATCCGTTTGTGCTGAGTTATTGCCAATTTCCCCCGGATGTCCCTGGAGTGCCAACAGCCGAAGATTCAGATGGCTGTCCGTACACGATATATGGCAGTATATGTGGCCATATTTGAGGCTTTGTTTTGTTCGGCACACGGTCGAGATGTGGAATATGTTGGCTGTGTGGCTGTTGTCCTTTTATGCAGTGCTTCATTCCAATGCAATTCACTGCGGAGCGATCGATGTCGAATGCAATCAGAGACAATTGGTTCAAGCCAAATCACGGGATATTGAAAGAGAGAAAAAGCAAGCAAATGAAGCATCGCATGCGGTATGGTACGCATTAATACGGTTGTTGGCTTGTAGAACAAGAGAGAGCAATGCCCCCCTGCTGTGAACGGTTCTGTGAATCTAGGCGGTTTGTTGGCTGCTGGAGGGGCAAACTGGTGCCTTTTAGTGCTGTCATTAGGTCTGTGCACAGGCCGTAAGACCTGTAAGACTCCCTGTAAATTCACAATTCACAGGTTGCTCCAAGCAACAGCCCACTAACGCCAGGCTGCCAAGCGGCTGCCTTGAGTTTGGCACTGAACAGTGGAGCTATGAGGGGCATATCCGACAATCCGTTCACGATAGTAAGGAACGAAAGCTGTGGCCCAGCAAAAGAAGAACAAAACGCCCAGCAGATTCTGGCACGTCGGCGGGGTATTTAGAGCCACGATGTCTGCTCCTGTTTAATGCCTTTGTCCGGTACCTCTTCGATGCAGTCTCGTCTCAGAGAAGCCATTCGATCTGACCTGCAGCATCCTATTTCTTTCTTTCTCCGCTCAACCCCTTCGAGTCGGTCTGGCTTTTGCTCGTCTTCGTCTCCTTATTGCCCGTCGGTGTGTTTTGCACTGTGGATCATTTGCCCAGCCCGGCCTAGTCTTCACATACAACTATACATGTGTTATATCTGTACATGTATTGATACATTGAAGCTGTACACGACGACTTGCTTCGACCACAACTAGTAGTTTATCACCTTCACCGTATATTTGCGCCATACTTGCATTCCCGTTGCTCTATTTCGACAGCCCACACGCCTATTCTGGTCTGTCTGTTTATCTATTGTATTTTTCCGTTCTTTTTGTCCTTTAATTCCTCTCGTTGTTATCTTTTCACAAAGAATCTCCCTTCGACGGACGCCTTTTCCCGCCAACTGTAAAAACCTCGGCCATATAATCATCTCGCCGGTTTTATTTTATCTGTAATTCACTGCTAGCGGAATTCGACTGGTTCACAAGAAGAAAATAAAAAAAAGCCCAAAAATAAGTTATATAATTCTTTTTTGTGCTGATATTTCGTAGGTCTTGCTTCTTCGGGACTAGCATTGTGTCTCGCTCTTACTGCGCTGCACCAGCCGAAGCTCATTTAATTGCTGCTATTTATTTCTGCGTGACTTTTTCTGAGCCCAGCCCCACTGTTCAGCTGCGCTTTCTCGCTTTTTCACTTACTTTTTCTTTTTTTCCTTGTCTGCATTTTATATGTATTTTATTATTCAGCGGCGGTTTATTTCTTCCGCTTAATTGAGTACTTTACCTCTTAGACTCTGCTCTGAGGATCGTCCATCTTTTCTGCCTTCACGCCCGCTTTCCTGTCTCACACCCCCGCGGCATACAAAATACTGTCGAAATTTCCTGTGGTTCGTAAACCAACACCTCCTCGCTTGTGCTGTTTCCACGCCCCGAGACCCCACCCAGATCGTTTGTTCACCGTCATACCCGTTTCTGCAGTTGCCCAAACCACCAGCCTGCATATATAGTCTTTTGCCAGCCCACCTCCATCTTGAACCTTCCGCTCTATCATCACCATCAACATATCTCCTACTCTTCTCTCTCGCATTACTTTGCCTTAACGACCATCTAACGACTATATCATACGACTTTCTCCTTCCATCTCATTCTCTCGTCTTCACAATGCCTCTCAAGCTACATATCCGGAAGGCCAGCGCTTCGTCCATCTCTACTCGGGACATCTCTTCGCCCATCATGGACAGCCCCAGCCCAACATTCTCAGCTGCAACTACTTCGACTGCCTCGTCACCTACCACTCCTCGCATCGGCAGCATCTCCTCGGCATCTTCATCGTCACACCGCCGGTCCAGAACTCTCGATTTCAACCCTCTCAGCTTCCACCCCGTGCACCACGCACCACCACGCCTCCATGAGCGTCCTTATCTCTTCACTCCCTTGGTTCCCAAGAGCCCATCTTCTACCTTCTCTATCCGCTCACACTCTACCTCCAAAATCATCCTCCAGAAGCCGCGCAACCAGCCGCTCCACCTGACCATTGTCCGCGCTGTCGAGGAGCCCACCAGCTTCTACGACGACGAGGAAGACGTCTCCGAGTTCGAGACTGACTTCGAGAACTTCGCCGAGGAAGTCGAGGACAACGACAACGACCTGGAGAGCATTGACCTACAGAACAGCGAGCTTCTAGACCGGTACTACAGCAGCCCACCAGCCTCCACTGAGGCGCAAAGACCGGTCCTGACCCGCTCGCACTGGTCCGAGTCGACTATTGCTTCTTACTTCTCCGACGATGACGAGGAGGAGCAGTCAACCGACGACGATGAGTCTGTCTTCGACGCTTCCTCTGCCTCGGCAGTCAACGACACTCTCCCAGTCACCATCACCAGCATCGAGGACGCCGACGAGCACCAGCAGCTCGCCGCCTCGAGCAACATCAAGACCATCTCTTTCCCTTCGGCTCCTACTGCCACTACTACTCCCCCAACTGTCCTTACTGACTTCCTCGAGTCGGACTCCGAGGCCGAGGAGGACCGCGACTACTCGCCACTGTCGCCTGTGTCTGACCGCGCCGCTACTCCCTACCCCGGCGCACAGTCTGCCGTCAACTTCTCATGGAAGCGCGAGACTGTTCCGCGCACCGGTGCCGTCTCTGAAGAAGCCGCTGCCGATGAGCGTTTCCGCCGCAGTGGCTGGAAGAGATGCGGCATCATCTTCAACCAGTCCGAGAACGGCGAGTCTCTTCGCTTCATGGAGCGCAACTCGTCTCCTGGCATGTTCTAAATCTCTAGAACCCTCACTATCTTTTACTTTTTGTGTCTTCTTCACTTCTGCATCATATTCTTACCAATTATCTTGATTCTTTAATCGCTCGCTCACTTTTCAATGTTCTTTTCTTACTACTTCTTTTACACACTCTTTCTTCCTTCTCTACCACTATATACCACGACTACATTTCCTTTGTCATATCATTAGTATCTTTACCTCATGTATCATTATCCAGGCGTTGGGCACATTTCGGGAAAAGATGAAGACAGCAGATCTCATCACCGGTTGCTTTGTTTGCTATTTCGGCCTTTATTTTCTGGGTATCATTGTTTTCTATGTCACATAACTTGGGAGGGGAGGGGTCACACTTCATCGAGACTGGGGACCGGGGCTTATTGGAGTTATTTTGATGTCTTTTTTTTATTTTATTTATTTATTTACCATCTTCCGACACATATTCTGCGCAGCTAGCAGACTTGAGTATTCTATATTATACCACTGGCGTGTCTTGGCATATTTTTCATTACAATGATATAAAAAACCTTCTACTCTACACATAATCCTGTCTTGTCTGCTAAAAGTGAATTTCATGCTCTGTAGGTGCGTTTAAGTGTCCGAACCTCTCTTAGATGACTGCCTATCTAGCCAGCTATGTACATGCGTTATCTTAGCGGGCTTCTCTTGGTTGACCGCCTACGGCCTCTGATTGGACAGCTCCAACTTACATGCCAACACTGCCTTGCATATATTTCTCGTCCGGCCTCCAACGTTGATTGACTGGATTTTCTGGCTAGTCCCAAGAATAGTTGATGCAGTCGAGACGTGCAGATCATGAAACACCAAAGACCAGGATTGCTGCCTCTTTATTTACCTTTTTCTTGTCTCGTCAGTTGACTTTGGTCGTCGATGAGCTGCACACACTACGACACACAAGAGAAACAAACAGCAATATTCTGGCTATCATGTCACAGCTGTCGGGCTCTATTGGCGGAACAGGCTAGAGGGAATACAATGGCACGCCATATCTATCCTCGAGGAGGGGAAATGTTGAGGGCGGGGCAAAGAACCAAGACGCACCATACGGCAACGGGTATTTTCTTTGGTGTAGGAGTACGTAAGATACAGTAGCATCAGAGCTACCAGACCAAGTCCCACAAGGACGGGAAGCAGTCCATATGAACGATACAGGCGTGCATTCGAGCCATGTTGGCTACGTTGCATGACGTTGGGCAGCTACAGATGGCAATCCTTGCTGACTGATGGACTTGTAAGAGCATCATCTTTCTGTATTGCTAGCAATATAAGTACTGTACGGGACAGAAGAGATGCCAGAAAGAAAATAAACAACCCGCAGAAGCAACATCACGTGCATATCAGCGGCCACGCATCCCGGGCAAAACAAATAAACAAACAAACAAAATAAGAAAATAAGCAGACAAGCACTCACACACATGTCAAGTGAGGCCATAATTGCAGACCCAACCCGGCTTACTAAGGGCGGACCACAAAACACGAGCCAACACTAGTAGGCTGTCTACTAGTCAGTACATAATAATAACAAATACAAATACAAATACACTTGAACCAACCCACATCATTAATGCATACGATGCACATAGTGCAGCATGTATTGCCAACTGGCTGGCCTAGCTTCTCGCAAGCCAAAAAAAACAAAAACATTAAAGTTTTTAACGCAGATCTTCCTCTAAGTCCAGAACGTCTTGCTGCCCAAAACAACAGCAAAGAACACGTAAAATAGAAAAATAAAATATAAAAAAAGGTCCATATCCGGGCCGGGATATAGTTCGATACTTTGATCGAGTTAAAAGCAAAGGAATATGTTGCCAACCGAGCCGTTTTTTTTTGTTTTATCTCCTTGGCTTTACATATAGGCTTTGTTGTTCTTGCAAAAAAAAATAAACATTTCGAGCGGGAGGAAGCTAATGTATCAGAAATAAATAAAAATATATTAAAAATAAAAATAAAAAACCACGTGTCGAAGTTTAGTTGTTAGCCAAGAACATTAAAAGATGACATAAAACCCGAGGCGATTCTTGCTAGAAGGGGGAAACGACATCTGTGTTTATCTGCGGCCTAACTCATCCAGCCGAGTCCGTGTTATTCGGCGTATGATTTGCTCTTGTCTGTTCTTCTGCAAGGGGAGAAAAAGAACATAGTCTTGCTTGTAAATTATATGTCTTCTTTTGGCCATGGCCTGAAAATAGTAATGGATGGGCTGGTAGTATCTTCCATCACAAACAGCACAGGTGTGGTTTCTTGGTCAGATATAGTACAGTGTGCTGTATATGAACGACACTATACCTATCTGGCTCGACTTATCGAAATATACAGCTAGACTCGGACGTCGTTGAAAGTACCGACTCAACTAGTCACTAGTATGAGATAGCTATAGCCCAGTCCGCCACACGGGACCCAGCCGGGCTTTTTTTAGAGCCATCTATCTACTATTATCTCCATTACCTCCAGTATATATTTTATACTAATACGGTATAGTAGAGCTTGTCCAACTGATTGACAGTGGACTAAGCCTGTCTGGCAGTAAAAACTTGCCTTGTAGACTTAGCTAGCAGGCCGTCTAGGCAAATTCTTGTACTTTCTATGGCTATATCTGGTAGTATTCTTCTCGTGGTTCGATGAAGGGCCAGACCACGGTCTCTTTACTATAGAAAGATCGAGATGGAAATGCATATAGCTAAGGCCGAGGATGATGCTAGCTTCGTCCCTGGTTGTGGGGGGGACTCTAGGCGTCCACGAAGGCAATATGAATGAATTGTTCATGAGGGCAGTCAGTTAGTCTATTCTAAAGGCCTGGGCCTTCGTCCTTGCTTTAGCATATAAACCCTTATGATCTAAAATCTAGTTGCCGGTGACTCGTATGCTGATCCAATCATGAGGCTGGAAAGGACGATGGGAGAGATATAGGGTATGGAATTTATAAGGAATATATCTTCACGGAGATGGCCTTTATATCTCCGTGTAGAAACGCTGCTGTGGACTCGGGATGAGCGGCCAAGTAAGCAACTCCGAGAGACGAGATATCTTTCTAGCCTAGACTCGGGCGATCGTCAGGTACCAAAAGGCGGCACAGAAGAGCCAGAAACGGAAAATGAAAATGAAAAATAATAATTTTTAAAAAAGAGGCACAGCCTCGGTGATGTTCCTGTCCTGACTTTGGAATCACTGAATGCCTCTGGTGCACATGATCCGAGAGACATGACCATACTATGTACTTTTTGTTTCCAAAAATGGGACATATACCACATAATTTGCAGAAGCTGGACAACCATTACGCTAGGGCTAAGCAGGAGGATATGCAGGTCCTGAGTTTCAAGGGAGGCCATTCAGTGTGTTCTTTATTGTTGTTTTCTTGCAAAGTACTCTTTGGCTAGTTCTTACTAGTAGCCAAAGAGGAATCGTGTGCCTGAACAGGGCGGCTCGCTTTTGCTCTCTTATCTGTATTTGCCACTAAGCAAAATCATGAGCGGCAGCTGCAAGGCACATTCAATATTTGGCTGTATTCAAGAGGCAGAGGTCTTAGCTTGCCACTAGTTTTACAACTAGCCATACATGTAAGCGACGCAGCACCGCGGAAATCGATTATTGGACTGGACACTAGTACTAACAGAGCCACTGCACTCTATTCACTACTCATGACTATCCTAAGATCAGGGTCTGAACGTATGTACAGAGTTGTGGGATCGACAACAATGCCATTGAGATTTCCGGCCTTGGTGTCTGCCTCGATAATCAATCTGCCAATAGAGAATCGGACATCACGGTAAATTCTAGAGGGTCACAAACAGCCTCGGGCTGAAGATATATCCCACAACGCTTAGATATGATCTGCCGCCCATATACATACAGCCAAGCAGTTGATCTCTATATTCTCGGCCGACAGAGGGGCGGAGCACGAGAAAGGTGTCAGCAGACTGATCGTCCTTTTCACCTGGTTCTTGGTGAACTGACGACAGTCATTTTATCATGGAACACGCCATGTCCTTTTTTATCGATGTGATTCTGGAAGTCGCAGATATGGAATGCGCTTCTCGCAAGCCACCTACCTCATATGCTTGTTTAGCGGCTCATGTTGTCTCTCGTCTTGTGACGCTACGGGCATGTGATATTGCGCTATATTTTTAGGGTTGTGATCTTGCTTACATGTATTCACATAACATGGACTATGGACTATGGACGGCCTGCCTGACCGGTCAATATAATTCCCTGTATTTGTATGTGTATTGCCTGGTCTTTAGTCATTCAAGCCAGGTCAGGAGACCCCATAACATATAGCAAGGTAGCCTGCATTTCAGGCCTGTTATTACTGAGTTCTTAGATCACACTACAGAACCCTGAATGTCTGAACTGGCTAGTAATCTAGTCCTTGTATTGTGCTGTCGGACTCTGTGACTGGGAATCCGTGAGAAGATGACGTCGTCACCAATCAGTTATAGAACACCAGACTCATTCTGCAGCCGACTATCGTGAAGCTTGGACTCACGATATTGGAGATGGCCCGCCTCCTTGCATCGCGATATCATGGCCGGAGAAACAATATGGCCCACACCTTCCTGGCTGTAGGATTGTCCGCCTGTGCCAGGATGAGACCTGCATCACACAATTCTGTGCTACTATCAAGCTCTACTGGCTGCATCACTACATATGTAGGTGCTCCTACAGTCTTACTATAGTATGTAGCTCATATATGCACATTACATATACAATTTTTAGTATGCAGTGCTGTGATATGCAGAGGCTTTTGCTCTTACACAGCATTAGAGTTTCAAGAAAAAAAGGAATAAAACAATACAAGGAAAAAAAAAAAGGGCCACGGGCAAATGTAGTGTTTGACTACAACATATGACATCGCAGACGCCCCAGTTACATGAAGTGCCTTGACATGGTGTTTTTCCGTGTCTCACAACACATAATAGTAAACCACCGCCGTGTTTTTAAGGCGTTTTCTTCCTTAATACTTTGTTCTTGACCCCTCTTTCTACACTATCCCTAGCAGTGTGACTAACAACCTCCCTCCCATCAGAGCCCAGGCCATCCACCTACGCAACCACTACAGTGCTTCTGATACCAAGTATGATTGCAAAATGACTGCAGCAGGAGCGGTGAGATGCTGTAAAGAGGCTGGATCAAGACATATTATATTGAATAGCTGGCTTTAGAACTGGCCAGCCACGCAAACATCACATCATTGTTTTGGGCTGGGCAGCCTGTACGGACAAGTTGCACTCGGCGCTTTTCGACCGGAGCGGCTCGGACTTGTATTTCGAGTTAGAGAAGACCGATGGGGTTGAAACATAAACATGGGAAATAAAAGTCCACAGATCGGTACAGCATGGGATAGTTGTGATGTTGAGGGTTGTTGTTGTCTAGGAACCGGCAAGCCATCAATAAACCCAGACAAATGGCATTCTACCACTTACTATAGTAACACAGACCTCGCTTTCTTCCGTCCATTCCAGAGCTCCGTCTATTTTTCTCATCGGAGTGACTATTCACATCTGCCCATCTAGATTTTCCTGTGTCAAGTTCTCGGCCTCTCTGGGATGTCCTGGTAGATGCTGCCCCTTCCTGGCAAGCGGTGTGCCATCTCTCTATTGTTTCTCTCGCTAGCATCCGACTTCTCTTTGCACGGAAACCGCCTTTGAATGCTTAGAGAATCCTCAAGTCTCACATTCACCGCTTCTCCTGAGGCAAGGCATCGACTGGAACGAACGCCCTGTGTCTAGGCTGGACAAGAGAAAAAAAATCATAGGAAACGCAGACAAGGCGGAATTGCCCGGGAAAGCAGCGTCTTTGTTTCTCATGTCTGTATGCTAAAGGATTTCGGGTGATTATTACTCGAAACGGCAAAAATATTTGGAGCATAATGTGAGTCTCTGAATATAGGGATACGTGATATCGTGACTTTTATTCCTTCACCACCAAGTACCACAACCACCACAAATGTATTTCCGTCTACGGATGGAACATAACATGTGCCCGAGGTACATAATATCAGCGCCACTACAAATGCTTTGAAACAACATTGAGCCTTCATACTTGCTAGTTCCCTCAAAATGAAGCCGCTCATCCTACATCACGAGAGGCGCCTCTCATGCCTCGTACATTCTTTCCTCTTCTGCAATTTCAAATCCCTCGTAGAGGAACACCACGAAAGCGATGTCTCTCCTCCATCACTCAGTCTCGAATAGGCAAAAATCTCAAAACGGTCAAAAGTAACCAAAGACAACTCGTGTCTTTTCATTTTCCTCTCTTTGTTCCTCTCTCCCCCCCCCTTGCGTTGCTCCGGCCAACCATTCACTGCTCTCCGCTCCGGAGACTACTCGAACCTCGCACTATATTCATTAGCATGAAACATAACATCTTCACCGCTTCTGCGTGGGAAGAAATAGAGAGAAACCCGGCCAGCATTTCAAAAGGGAGACGTTGTTAGCGAGTCACAGTCACTTTTGAACAATAGCTAACAACAAAGACCTGCATCGATTCGCTCTAGTGCGCATATAGTAAAAGGGAGGTGAAGTTCACGATGGCTAGAATATGCATTGTAACTTCATCTTGCAGTTTCCACCTGCCTGAATAGCACTAACAAAACTAGTAGATATACTATAGTACTACTTATCTATTCAAGTATGTGCAGCCGCAAGCGTCTCTTGTCCCGGTTAAATAGCATGCGTAACGTGACCTATATAATTTACTCTTGAGCCATCATCGTAGTTGCATAGCATATTTCTATTGTTTGTCCTTCATAATAGCTCTTTTCGTTAGCTTGTTCCAGACTTCTTGATGCCCAAACAAAGGCCGAGAATGGTATTGTCAGCCTTCCGTGCTGACTGCATTTCTGCCCAACACATAACGGCATCCCTTTGGGCGACTACTGTCAGATAAATGTCCTACCCAGTACATACCATATATGTACCACTGGGGGAGAATCACTCAACAGAGAACAGTTCCTATCTCGGTAACATCAAGAAACAATGAACTGCCTAGAAGTTACATAGACTTTGTACAAATAGGCTCTCTTAATTTACTTTCTCTCTTGTTATCCCTTGCATAGCCTGTCTCAAAGGCCCAGGCAGCGACCCTCTAGACTATCAGATTATCCCTTGTGAATTAGTAGTAATACACTAAAAGTCTTTACGTGATGCAGTACACAGACTCTTGGGTATAGCTATAGAAATATACGCAACATAGTAACACGCAAGGGACAGAATTCTGTGTAGAAAACAAACACAAATAAACAGGCAAAAGAGATGCCATCAGCAGTTTTCAACCAGTCGATCATCATCACCGGTACAACGCAAGGGAAGTCACTTTGTGATTAGAAAATCCAAGGTACGCAAAGTGAAGAAAACAGCCCTCTGGCTTCGTGATTCCTTTTTTCCCCCTTCAGCCTACTGAGACTAGTCTCTTTGTAAGCAACAGACAGCCTGGTTTCATCTCCCCATCCTCTCTGTATACTTGATAATCCACCACCAACAAGCGGAAGAAATAGCTCAGCTCTCGGTTTGCACAAGCTCAGCTTGATGTAGAAGCTGACTATCTTCAATCTTCACGCCATAGTTACCGCTCTTACTTGTGGTGTTGATCTTTTTTGTCTCACGCTTCATGCCTTTACAATCTTTTTTTTTTTTCGTAGGGCGGAAACATACGAAATGTTCGGCTAGCCAGATCATAAATATATTTCCACCCAGAAGTTCCTGTCTCTAACTCGGCCCATCAACTGCTCAGAAACATGGTATTATCATTCTCTTTGCTCTTGAATTTTGCATGTCTTGCTAATCATCAAGAAACGCGGCTCGCTTGACAACATAAATTCTTAGAGTTGCAATATTAATATGAGACGCTGCTGCAGTGATACTAGCTGCAGGAATGATAGCTGCTTAGAGACATAGATAGTGGATAAAATTAGATGTACAAAGGACGAGCTGACCGTCTCCCACATATGCGTGCTTTCATATTTGGAAAGGCCGTCGGCTCCTGGAAGAGCCAGAATGTATCTGACCCCTCTAGCAGAGTCCTGACTTTCCGTCTCATCGTTTCCTACCGGCCTTTCAGTCTCTGGGAGGCTTGAAGAATCGTCTCGGCGATCTCACCTGCCTGAATACGGACTGTCCCAAGTCGAAACTCCATCTCCCTACGTCTCCTTTCACTATATTTGCAAGAACACAAAACTATAAGTGATCACTTACAATCTTCCATCAGGCTCACCGGGTAATCTCGGCGCGCGCTTCTGTGACCAATTCTCCAAATCTTTGTCCTTACATAATCTCTATAAGCATATGTTAGCACGATCCCCGACCAGGCAGTTTATACTAGATGAGGGGCTAGACTTCAACTCAAAAACTCTTAACATGTAGCGAGAACTTAGGCCCTCGACTCCATATTATTGTAGCCTATCCACGTACCTGATACTCATCTTCCCAGTCGACTTTGCGCGAGGCCTTGCGCACATTGTCCAACTCGCCCACCTTCACCTGACGGACTTTACGGTCGTGGCGTTCATACCGAATCGCCGTAGCGCGCGTCAACACGAACGAACCGGCAGTCATGATAACCAAGAATGGGAGGCCAAAAAGTAGAAATGGGTGTCTACCGATAGCCGACCGGTATCGGCCTGCCGCGCCATCCGTATCGCGGGCCGACCGGAACTTCTTCTGCGTGAAAGCCATTGGTCATTCGTTCGGCCTGTGGCAAATATGGTGTGTTTCGATGGGCTTAGTTGTAGATAGGCAGCGGGATGAAAGTGCAGAATCTGTTATCAAAAGGTCTGTGTGTAAGATGGAAATGGACAAAAATTGGCACTCGTCAAGAATGCCACACGACTTGAAATCCGGTCGGTCTAAGGCGAAAATTCATGGCCGACAACATAATCCCGTGCTTCGACATTAGACCCACATGCGCCGGAATAACCCGCTGCACGTGACTTTAGCTTGCTAACCCTATCTTCGAGGTCAAAAGTATCTCAATACAGACTGCTTCCGGCGACGAAGGAGCAAAACCTAGTGCAAAAGTCTTGTCTTTGTTTTAGATAATCTCAATGAATATTGATGAAAGCTACTCCTTCCAGCTTCATTTCTTATGATTCTATTTATTTATTTATTTATTTATTTATCGTTTTACGTCTTTATGTGGATCACGTGGATCCGACCCTAGTGGATCGTTAGACGTCGAGAAACCCTAATGGTCCTCGAAGATCCCCCCATAGTGGAGGTCCGAACTAAAACTAAAAAAAAGCAAAACAGAAAACACAGAAAGCAAAAACAAATTTCGCATGGTGGAAGCAGTGGAGAATACAAGCAGCGCTAACCTGGCTAAACTTGTTTCTTCACTGTCCACCTAGCAGGTTGTTTGAGACACAAAGGAAAAGACCAGAGTGCTCAGGGTGCGAGGGAGATGCTCAAGGAGACAACTATCGCGAGGTCGGTGTCGGGGGATCGGGAGGAGGTCAAGCAGCATTAAGCTAAACTTTCTTCACAGCCGTCCCCCTGGTGGGTTGTTGGAAAACACAGAGGAAACCCAATGTGTTTTCATTGTGAGGGAGCGACTCAAGGAGAAGCTATCACAATTTGTTTTGGCATGATCAAATGAAGTGCAAAGCACAACAAAAGAAGAGCCGGAAATGTCGGGCAACTGGAACCTTCAAAGTGTTGCCCTCCGAGTGTGAGTGTGAATTCCTGAGCAGCGGAGATGAGGCTCGGGAGACCAGCGATCGCGAAAAGTGTAAAGAAAAGGGGGTGGGCGATCGTTGGTGAGAATTACCCTCGAGAGAGGAAGAAACGGGCTCAAGGCCTCACAAAACGGAGCATCATGAAATAAATCAATAGATGCGAGAGAATGGACAGCGACATTGGTGATATGTGCTGGTCGCTCTTAAAAACCCACGACGAAGGGGAATTTTTCGTCTTTGGACAAAGGAGGAGGCACCGAAAACTCAAAGGTACCCCCCCGAGGGTTGTAGGAGGGAAGGTTGTCTTATGATTCTAAAAAGGAGCACGGAGTCAATAAGCACGCGCTGACATTAACCCTTAAGTTAAGCGCCGAATCAAGGCCTGGTGCTGTCTGAGATCATCGTCGATTACCTTTCACGAACCAGGGTTTGTGTAGCTAGTCTTGAATGACTTCCAATATATATGTGCGTGAACGAGCAGTATTTGGTAGCAGTACATCAATATACTAGTTTTGGCTGCCGGGAATATTTCGTTCTTGCTGCCTTCCCCTCACTCGAGACAGGCCACCTGCATGTGGGATGGCATCATGCAATCACTTCCAGTTAGTCAGTGGCCTAGTCAGCCAGTCTGTCTCTTGCAGTCAGAGGGGAGTGAAGCTGCTTCCATTCCAAGACTAAAGTGTCGAAGCGGCATCCATGGGGCTTGGCTTTTCCTTCTCTACCTTATGTACCATAGACAAGATACTACTCTAGACGGCAACATGGTTCCATTCGTTCCCGCAGCTCTTCAGCAGGAAGCGATAAACAGGTTCCTTCTATCAGGTACCATGCGAGCTTGATGGTTGCTGCAATTCTGTAGTAGGGCTCGTTGTTGTATAGTTGTATAGTTGTAGTGCTATTATCCTGTTTGCTCCCCCGCTTTCTGTATTGATGTTGATGCATCGTGCCTTTTATGCTACTTGGTTTTACCTACTAAGCTGAGCCGCAGAAACAGAGCTACAGAAGAAAGGCGAACTGCAAGCTCGCTAGATACACTGATTGTAGATTGTTGGTCTGACAAAAAGCCAATGCTCAAAACAAGTGCTCGTAGCGAGGCCTAGGCACAACCGCCCAAACAGCCGCCCACTAACTTGTCTACGTCCTGGCCTCTGATTGGCGCCTGTAACCTGGCTTAATGGCTGTCTGTCTTGGGCCTGGCTGTGCCTGAGCCATTGGAAAGCTAAGAGCTATTTAACGGTCTGTTCAAGCTTGGCTAACTGGGATGAAGCTGGAGTAGAACGGGTAAGATGAAGGCAGGGTGTGGGTGGGCCTGGACCAGGCCTAACAGGATTATTGTGATAATAATACATTATGACAACGCATTTGATATTATATAGACAGCCCATCAGCCCAACTCGGCAGACGGCATTCAAGAAAGAAAAAAAGAGCAGCGGCCGCAGATAGACTCCCTGCGAAGACTGATAGATAAGGCCAAGTCAACGTTGCCTATCAGGGTAGATGTCGATTATGGGTCTGTAACTGGAGAGAGATTCACAAATATGTATACACTCAACACGATGCTGACTCTTCGACGTTGGTTGGGCCGCCTCGGCCTCGGCCATCGAGCTAAAGGATAAGCCTCAAGCAATCATAGCTATGCCGGCTCTCCAGATTTGAAATACGCATTGGACCCTCGACATCGCACCATATTTCGCATTTCGGCTTGTAGGAAGCCGGCCTCATCGATGCACTTGGACGAACCTTTGCCTCCCCGGTATCCGTACTACGGGAAGGACCTTTGGGTCCAAAAGATTTGGAAGTCAAGCATACAGCAGAGGTGCTTCATGTCAGAAACAAAAACCCAGATTCGAGCTAGTAGGAAATGGGGCAAGAAAGCGGCCCATTACTCTCGTCTTTCTTTCTGATTCTTCCAACATTAGACCAGAAACCTGGTTTTGAGCTCTATCTGGGGCGTTTGTGAGATTGATTGGCCATCAGTCCATGGAACCTAGAGAAACTGCAAATGGCTGCCTCGGCAGAGTGATAAGGCAAAAGACTAGACCAAAGAATCCGTGAGACACCACATATCTTGAAAAGCAGCGACGGGTGTATTTCCCTCTCTCTTGATATGTCCAGATCCAGTCTATGCTTTTGGCCTAAGATGGCCGGGGTGCGTCCCATTCATAACTCTGTATACAGCAGTGTTACTTCATATATGTAGCCTGATGAATCAGTTATGAGCGAAGCAGAAAGACAGTGTGTCCATACCGGAATATCTATAAACGAGGTCGATGATAAAGCCGCCGTATACACAGCACAATTCACACCCGTCAATTCCGCACACCCCTAGGCGCTCTTGGTTAAGCTAGATGCTGAACCCCCAACAGGGAAGCCTGAACCTATTCTAGTATTTGCAAGCTCTACTTTGGACAGACAAGACGAGCTTCTGCGGCCTTCTCTTCTTTACTGTGACTATGACGTTCGCTTCATCCTTCAGTCCCGACTATTTCGTGACTGGGCCAGGCAGTGCCTGTTTTATTTTATTTTTTAATTTCTAAAAAACCGCTTTTTTCCCATTGTTTTTGGCTACGTTCTGGATCTCCTCGTTTCGTCTATTTCGGCAGCTTCTGTTATTACTTCCTGCTGTCCATATTCTGCTTTCCTTCTGTATTTAAACTCGCGCCTTCCCAGGCTCTGTCTGTTGTTTTTCTCTCGGTCTTTTCCTATCTAGTGCTCCATCAACATCCCAACTTCGTTTACGTCTTGCACATTGATTCACTCATCAACTCCCACCAATTCTTCTTGATTCTTTGGCCATCCCAACTATCAAAATGTCGACCGCTAGAAACTACCCGTGCTCCAACTACTATGTACGTTCTTCATGCCAACAATACACTGGCTGTCTACTAATAAGTTTATCTACTCAGGGCCACATCCAGTGCTCAAACCGAGTCACTGGCTTCGGCGATCGTTGCAGGCTCTGCACTGTAAGTCTCTCTAACCCGCCATGCATATGCATGCATCTAGCTATGCCTTCGCTTCTGTTAGCTCACAGTTCTTTCTCTTCGTAGTTGTCAAATGAGGGTGCTTCTATGAAGCCCAACATCCTCACCAGTGGCCAGCGTTTCCATGATTCTCGTGAGCAGAGCCATAGCCGTGGTGGCCACCACATGGTTCAACATGAGGCTCGCAATGTTCGCCCGCAGCACGCCTAGAAGCCCAACTGCTCGTCCATGTAAACAGCCTTTGGGCCAATCACATCCGCCTGACGTAGCTCTGCTTGCTCGCCTAGATCACTATTACGGTTATCAAAAGGCAATAAAACGTCCCAGCCCCAACTCTTATCGGCATACCAACAACACAAGTTGCCTAAAGAGTGCGCGATCAGTGCGCACCAAGATGAACATCGACTCGCTGTCGTCCGAGGTCGACCAAAAGGAACCAGCTCCCCCGGACCACTGTCTGCCAACAACCACGATCCCCAGCAGACTGATCACATGGCCAACCCGGTAGCCGTCTTGTTTTTGTTGTTTCTGTCTCATGTTTCTTTTCCCCTTCGCCCCCGAGTCATTAGGATAACAGTACCACTTACAATGTACTCTCTGCATATTTTAATTTAATACATACAACTATCAGTTATACATGTCACGCACAATCATCATACCATGCCATACTACTGCTATATTCATAAATCCGCAACAAGGAACGGTCTGTGCAGTCTGTGTTGTGCTACGAGCCTCAGTACCGTTACTTTTACGTATACCGTACAATGTTGTCTGTCATACAGCCGCTTCTCCATACGTGCCAATCAAATGTCGATGCATTACGAGTCTAGAACACCACTTGTCAGACCAAGGGCTAGAATGCCAACAACGAATACCGAACGAAAGTTAGGCCTCTCTCACCAAGAAAGTATCAGTTAGTTTGCCACTAAGCATTGTGTCGTCCTGCCGCTCTTTTATTTATTCAGCCACAGCGTCACTTTTAACATCATGGAGGCTATTGGCGCTAAAATGTGTAGTAAGGATAATACGAGGGAGGCTTGTTCGTCCTGAGAATGATTGCGTTTGTTTTTTTCCTTGTTCATCTGCACTGAAGACAGTTGAGTATCTATTCATCCATACACAGCTGCTCATTGCATACCTTAGTCACCCTCCATTGGAGAATAGCCGTTGTACAACATAAGGAGCGGGATCTAGCCTATGATTGATACACTATGAATATGAAAAAAACCGAAAACCCCGAAAAAACTAACCCTAGACAAAACCGCCATTTTCTTACACTCTGGTCTGAACATCATAGGTTGGCCCGCCACGTGATATATAACTAATTTACACAAGTCACGATGATTAACAGTGAAAAGTATGGAGGGGTTTTTTTTCTTCTCTTTTTTTCCCAATGGTTTATATGCCAGCCTCCGGCTTCTACAGATGCTTTTTTTCTTCTTTTCTAATCAACACCATCCAACTATCATCAGCATTATCACAATGGGTAGTGGCATGGACAGAGTTTACAAACCCGAGAATATGAGATGTTTTTATTCTTTTTAAATAAATCTTAGTTCCTTTTGCTTCTATGATTGCTTCTACTCTATGCGGCATTGTCTCCGCTAGCCTCTTCAAGATAGCTTGATTTATAGCCAAGAATCCCGAGTAGCAGCTATCAATTGCTCAAGAGTTTCTGGCATAGCAGGGGCATTCTCGAGCTCTGGATGCAGACAATAGATCTCTGCCTTCATGAGAGCTCAAAGGTTCTCGATCGGGTTGAGATTGGGCGAACAAGCTGGCCAAATCATAACCTCTATGCCTACATCCCACAGAAGAGCTTTGACTATGCGGGCTGTTGGCCTAACGTTTTGATCCAGAGGAAGAGGCCATCTTCGAGAATATCAAACAGGAGGGGCTGAAGATACGAAAAGTCTCGAGCGAGGATGCCGATTTAGCCTTAACGAAGAAGAATAGTCTATCCAGAGACAAAGTGCTGGAGCCACTGCCACCCGAATATCATGACTTAGTGGAGGCATTTCTGCCAAATGCCCTGGAGTTACCCCCTCATGATCCCCACGACTACTCCATCAGACTGAAGAAGGATGCCTTCCTACCAAAGCGCCGCCTGCGAGCTACAACAAGGGACGAGGCCAGGGTAATATACGACTGGCTGGTAACGAACCTGTCGAAGATGGCCATAAGAGCGTCCAAGTCTCCGGTATCCCACCATTGCTATTGGCAAAGAAGCCAGGCGGCGGCGTGAGAGTGTGCGCAAATTAACGGGAAGTGAACGACGCACACTCTCACGCCTACCCTCTTCCACTAATTAAGGGCACACTGGCTCAACTCAGAAATGCCAAGTTCCTGACCAAACTGGACGTGGTATCAGCATTCAGCAAAATTCGAATGAAGGAGGGACAGGAATACCTCACGGCTTTCACCACGGAGTTTGGTCATTACGAATCGTTGGTCCTATCATTTGGCCCGAAGAACGGCCCGGCCGCCTTTCAGCGGTTGGTGAATTCAATCATGTTCGATATGCTGGACAAGAATGCATCAGCGTACATAGACGACCTGACCGTTTACTTGCGGCCTCGGAGCGACCACAGGAAGCATGCGAGAGAAGTGCTTCGCCAACTCCGAGAGGCTGTCTTGCCAGATACTTTGAGCAGACTTCCAGGGGTCGCACCGCAGACGGAAGACGACGATCGCCTATCGGACCGTTACCGAGAGCTCCCCAAGAATAGCTGGACAGCAAGACCTCTGACATGCTTGCCGCTGAGATTGGCTTGGGCCGCCGAAGAGACCACAATTCTGATCCAGAGAGAAATGCAGGAGTCTAGAGACTTCGTGGTGGTGAAGGAGGCTCTCCAGTCCAAGCTCGACAAATGGCCAGGTGATTTACAGAGCCATATCTGAATGCGCACATAGGACTGCCGGCTGGTGAGCGGGTTTATCCTGACGAAAGGAGGGCGCGTTATCTTACCACCAGACGTAAGAAAGGAAACGACACACAAACTAATAGCGAGACACCACGACACGAAGACCACTGGCCATCCTAGATTCGTCCGCACACTCGACCATCTAAAGCGAGCACTATGATAGCAAAGGATGGATAAGGACTTTGAGAAGTACGTGACAAGTTTCCCAGAGTGCGCCCAGTCGAAGCAAAGCAATACGAACAAGTGAGACCTATTGCACCGCTTGAAAATTCATGTACGCCCTTGGGCATCGGTTGGAGTGGACTTCGTGGGGCCCCTTCCGGCTTCGACACGAGCAGGCGACCCCAAGGCATACCGGTACATCCCGGTCATGGTGGACAGGATGACGAAGATGGCCCAAGCCGCGCCGATAATGAGAATGAAGACAGCCGAAGTCGCTGAGGCCTTGGAGAAGGTTTTCTTCATTTTCGGACACCCTGGTGAGATCACTAGTGATAAAGGCTTTGCTAGCTTCGCTGAACTGTGCGGGAGACTCAATATGGAAAGGAAGATGTCCAGTTCACACCATAGCCAGACTAATGGTCAAACGGAGAACATGAACAGACAGATTGGGGACTACCTAAGGCATTACTTGGACTAGGACCAATCAAATTGGGCGGAACTGCTACTACGTGAGCAGTGCCACCCGGGTAACTCCGTCCGAACTGCTGTTTGGTTACTCGCCGAAATCTGGAAGTGAGCCGTTCATCGACACTAACTACCCTACCAGGAAACCAGGCCCGAACAACGGATGGGTCGAAGCACAACTGAAGTACCTGGACTCATTACGGGACGGGGCATTCGACCACTTACAGAAGACAGGAGACAGGACGGACTGGGAGGCGAACCGAAACCGCGTTCAACAGCCAGCATACGAAGTTGGGCAGTTTGTCTCCATCGACAGAAGAAACCTGCGAGGAGACCGTCCGTCCAGGAAATTGGCTGCAAAATAGGTTGGCCCCTTCAAAGTCAAAGAGGTCTCCGATCATGCGCTCTAAGTGAAGTTACCCGATGAGGACCGGCGAGGCCGTAAGCTGCATGTCATCTTCAACAAGTCACTGTTGAAGAAATGGTTACCCTGGACCGTGGATCATGAAGGCGTCGGGACGACTCTCCAGGTCCATTGCTTCTACAATCACTCTTACCTCCTCATGGATGATTTTCAATAGAACCTTTCTATCAAACCTTACGATGCCGGACTGGTTACCGGACAGATATTTATAGTCCTCCGCTAGACAAACTCAATAGCTTTGTATGTGCGGGACGACACCGTCCCTAGCCCCGAAGAACTAGTGGTCCATACCTCCACTATGAGCAACAAAAACAAAAAGAAAAATCGGCTCGGCCGGACTCGAAAATTCACTCGTGATAGTTTGGGAAGAATATGAACATATCAGCAACTGGCCGCGTGGCCCAATGGCAAGGCGTTTGACTACGAATCAAAAGATTGTGGGTTCGAATCCCATCGTGGTCAATTTCATTAACTTTTGCTGATTAAGCCACCATAGCCCTGTTGAGATAGGGTTATAACTGCTAGGTGAACGCCCCGCTATAACTACGCGCCAATGATCGTCACCAAACGTCACAATATGTCTATTGTTGATGGCACACCTCGGCTGCCACAATATAGCGTTTTCTTTTTGATTTACAAAAATACGGCAGCTCTCAATTGAGCTTCGACACAATGGCGCGTCCAAATATGCCTGGTCGGCCATTGACCATGACCGAGGAGCTCGAAAAGCTCGAACAATCCATCACTTTAACCCTTCAAGGTATGTTGTTCGTGATACCATTTTTGGTATCAACTACAGGATTGAATGACGTGAGGCTAACATTGTATCATAGAGATCGATTCCAACTTCAGCAAAGCGCACCGAATAGTCACAAACAATATTCTCCCCATCGTTGAGCAGTACGGAGAGAATTCAAAGTCTGTGTGGGAAGCATCCAAGGTCAGTTGACGTGACTGAATTTTCAAGCTCGTGACACCCGAGATAGACATATTCTAATTATAACGGAATCCTTTAGTTCTGGAAACAATTCTTTGAGGCATCGGCCAATGTGTCACTTTCAGGCTACGACGACAATGAGAACGAGGGCGAGACGCAACATACAACCGAGGAAGAGAGTTCGGCCATGCGTGATGTTACTGATGTCAGCATGAATCAGGCCAATCATGGATATCCACACGACGAGGCCGATGAACAGCAGATAAAACAAGATCGGAAATACGCACAAAGCCACCGCTACCCCGAAGAGTCCATTCTTGATGATCCTGATGGTGAGCTCTCGGGAAGCACACCTCGTGTGCCACCGACGCAAACTACCAGCAAGTCTCCTTATGTGGAATACCAGTCTCCATTTGGATCTGCTCACCGTCCCGCCGAGGATGAAGTCACACAACTTCTCAGTGACGATGAAGAACCTGCAGCGGGGCGCCGCGGTGCCGCTATCGTCGACGAGGACGATACTAGCCTTCTCTTCAACCAACGCACAGCACAACTTCCCGACATCGACTTTTCTATGACTCCTCAGCATCCTCCACCTAGTAATCTTCTTAATAAGGTTGGCAAGGATAGTGCCATGCGCCAACATGTACTCAAGAAAAGCTTTCGACTACCGACAACACCGGCGCGTTTTGTGGCACGCATGCACTCACCTGCTAAACCTATGATGTCTGCCGCTCGCACTCCCATGTCTGGCCGGAACACAGGCGCTGAAGGGTCTTCAGCGCGCCCGGCGACGTCAGAGCGGAAGTTGTGGGAGGACTCGCCTGGATCTTCGCCAGAAATGGCTATGCCGCTCATGCGAAGTGAAGCCTTCATGTCACCCATGCGCACAAACAACATCCGACACAAACTAGAGGCTGTAGTTAGTGCAGGTCCACGCACACCAGGCGTGAGTATTCAAGCACCACGTACGGTAGCAGGCACATCGCGGTTTGGTGCAACCGGCACCACAACTGGAACTCTAGGAGCCGGTGCTCCGGCATACATGGAAGATCCGTTCACTGTGGAAAAGTCAGAAAAGGCGCTTCCCAAGGATAAATATGAGATTGATTGGTCTAGTGATAGCGATGATGCGTTGGGCATGAGTCCGCCAAAGACGATCCAATTTGCATTGCCACCCACAAAGCTAATCCAAACTCCGGCGCGCGAAGCAAGCAAACGTATCGTGGATGATATATTGGCAACTGCTGGGGCTGGTAAAGGGTCAGACCGGAGTCCAGATATGGTCGAAATGCGCCATGATTTGCTTGATGATAGCTTCTAGGTGGGTGGTTAGTGAGCAATGACTACTTGAAAGGCAAGCATGATCCAGACAAGAGATGAGATAATGGAGTATGACAGGTAGAGAGAAAGAAAGGGAGATGATCATATCACGTCATGAATCCACACAAATACACATATTGATGATGTAAAACGAGCTATAAAGTTTATACTTATTAAAACTAGCTATTCATATACCCCGCCGGCCTGGTAACCGGTTCTTTTGATATTTGGGGTCGAACCCAAAATGCCCCAAAATCTCCTTCATGGTTCAAATATTTCTTTAGTATATGAACAGATAGAATGATATATAGTCTAACAGTGACTTGAGATAATCAATAAATAAAAAGAAAGAAGAATAAAATTATAAGCCAATGTATCATTGTATCATGGTCGTTGAAAAGTGCAACAAAAAAAGAAGACGTGTAGAAAATATCGCCAGGGTTAGGGTATATAAATAAAGCAACAGAACAAAGAATGTGTAGATAAAAAACAAAAAAACTTGAAACAAACAAGTTAAAAGTAAGAAAACGTTAGATCGTGAAGAGCAATATTATATGCTCCAAGTGTTTATAGAGCTCGAGCCCACGCCGTAGCACGTGGCTGGTTAAGGCGTGGGCGAGCTCTAGCTCTTATAAGCCTGCCATGCTGGATGGTTTGACAGATATAAGGAGGATGACGACGAAGACCGGATGTAGAGGCTAGATATATTCCAATTTAATCGTGTAGGAAGATAGAGAAGAGAACGACAAGATTCTACAGGATGGCAGGCTGTTTAACTGCGGCTAGACGAGAAGCTCTTGCGGAACTTTTCTTTGACAGAGCCGTAGATGGTTGATGCTGTAGAGCGGAAAGAGGCAGCATCGGAGTCTGTAGAAGCCTTGGAAGTGGAAGAGAGCTTGCGGGCAGAGGGAGAGGCAGAGCTGCGGTGGACTTCGGGGAACTTGTACATCAGGCTTTCAATGACAGGGTTGGAGTGGCGACGGTCGTGGACGCGAGGCATACCCATGGGGCCGTAGGCGGACATGATGAAAAGTATGAAAGAGAAGAATATAAAGTTTACAGGAAAGCAGCAAGCGATTTCGAGAGGTAAGACTCTAAGAAGAGCTAAGTAATAAGATAGATGAGAGCGTAGATAGTAGTAGAGCAAGAATGTAATAGTAGAGCGAGTAGGCTCGAGAAGAGACTGGAGATGTGCGAATGCTGATGATGGAGATCAGAAAGAAAGTAATCGGTTGGACGGCGGGACCTGGACCATCTTTATATCCCTTGTGAAGCAGATCACATCTCGCTCATGGATAGTTCATGGATAGGAAGAACGGGCATAGAACCCGGGGTCCTTTGGGGAGCATGTAGTGAGCTACTCTAACTATAGTAGCGGGTTTAGTGTTCATAGCAGTAGCCTCGTTTAACGCAGGGAGTTAAAAACAAGTAGTAATTAAAGCCCGAGTATTCTCACTACAGCAGGGTGAAAGCCGAAAAATAAATAAAACTGCACTATATTTCTGGGCTGACTGCTCAGCCTGAATAACAGCCACACACTGTAAGCTTGATTTTTCTTGCTGCGGAATCAAGATCGAATGCCTTTGCGACAATGCAACTAAACAAGGTATCATCTGACGTTGATTCCGTATGAGTCGACGCCGAAACGGGAATTGACAAGAAACACTTGAGAAGCCGGGTGTGCGTATAAACGAGGTCTGGGTGTTCTTTTGGGCACAAACTATGCCGGGACTCGGCTTTAGACTAAAGAAGTAAAGTAGACACGCCCCTTCTCGGGAACTCAAAGGTCTATATCGATATTAGCCGGTACTTGTTTCTCGGGCCCTCAAACTCGCCTACAGAATGGAGTGGCCTGAAAGTCTTGTTTTTCTTGTTCAATTAATATTGAATATTGTTACTTGGGGTGGCTTTGTCCAAGCTTTTTAGCAAGTTGGCGAAAGACATAGAAGCAAAGATGAAGCAAAGAACTTGGCAAGCTGGGTTTTCAGAGAAAATCGCGTAGAATATCGAATTCACAAAGAACAAAGAACAAAAAAAATAAACAAACGCCCCATAGCTACGCTTAGCCTGGGATTCCGCTCTTTTGATTTCTTAGGTGCAGTCTTTACAGGGGTTAGTTAGTGGTTGTCAATAGCCCACTAGGCTTTATATTTGTCTTTCCTTTTCCCTTATGCAATATCAGACTATTAGTAAGAACAAGTCATCGCCCGGTAGAGTAATGCATTTCCAAATCGGGCGATTCCAATTAAAATCGGCATATCTTATTTCACAGTTGATCACACGCCATTAGAACGAAGTAGAAAGGCAGACTATATAATGCAAGTAAGCCCAAAAGCCAGCGCAGAAATGCCACACAACACCGCAACCGAGGTGGAAATTTAGAATAGGAGAGTCCAAAGATGTGACTCTGTCACCAAAAAAAAGAAAGAAAAATACTTCTTCTTCTAATTTCCTCTTTTTTCTGAATGTTCTTCGACTTGTTACTCTGTTATTGGACAGCCTTGATGACGATGCCTATTCTGGCGCCTAAATCAGCAGTACTACATAGAGAGACAACAGTATCAGCCGCAGAGAAAAAGATAGTATAGTTACATATCTGTACACAGGAAGTAGTGGTGTGTCAGAACACAAACTCGCTTAACCCAGTCAAGCTGGCCGTGCTGGATATCTAGCTGTCATTCTTGTGCCTTATCGTCCCGGCCTTTCGGGCCTTGGAAGACAAAAAGAAGAGGTTGTATCATGAAGACAGCCATCAACCAACCGGAATTCCGCATGAGAGTTATTCTGCTGCCTCACTTCACCGATATCTTCAACTCATCTGATAGAAGACCCACTCCAACTTTCCAACAGCCTCGCTGCAGCCTAGAATCCCGATCAATAGCGGTGCTTTCTCTCGGATTTCTTATCTCGTGGTTCGTAGAATATTGCGTCGCTTTGTCTCTATTCTGGACCCTAAGAAGCTTCTGGGGGAACACAAAATAGTGAAATGGACAGTTGCTGTAGCAAGATGAACCGTTTAGCACAGCAGTAGAGAGAAAATGATCAAGAATAGCCAGAGGTTTCAGTCACTAAATGCAAAGTATTTTGACGTTTAGCGTGTTCGACAAAACACAAGAAAAGACTGAGAATATTTCATTGGAAAAATTAACACGAATCCACTTTTAGCAACAGGCACCCAAATTAAAGTGTCATGAACATCCTCATGAATCTACAGGTGCAATTAGCATGTTGTCCTTCACGCTGCGAATTCTTTGATATGATACACATGAATTCGCGACATATATCCTAATCGAGGACACCTGCTTGCTTCGCCTGTCCGAGACTCTTTCGACTTTTACCGATAGCCGCTGTTGTTATAGGACGAACTCCCCCAATATGTCAACTGTGCATAAATGCTGGCCATACATATGGCATTCTACCACTAAAATAAGAAACGGATCTCAAGTAAAGTAAAGTACACTATATAATGTGTCCTAAGAAAATGCATCATAGAAATCAAAGCCAAGCTTTGATCGTCCTCTTTTACCCGCTTGTCGTCCATGTCAAATTCCTTCTCTATCAAAACCTCAAGTATTTATAGAGTGTGTTAAGCTATTCTTACTAGTGGAAGCGAACTTGCTAGCTAGCTAAGCCCAAAAGCAAGACGAAAGGCTTGGCTGTAGCACTTGAAGCTGTTCTCGCTGGCTCACCGTTTAATTCAATTTTTTTTCTCGTTATCTAGCCAATAGCCTATTTATCGTAATCGCTTCAGGAGCCAGTCATCATTTAGTATTACAACATCGCTTCAAAAAAAAAAAAAAAAGGCCTCTATTGTTGTGTATCAGGAGAAATACTACTTTGGCTTCGACACTTATCGCGTTGACTACTCCTCGACATCAACCTTGTTGGTAAAACCGCGTGAATTGGACGTGCCTCGCCTGAAGTTAGAGCCCAATACAACGCTAGCTTTACTTCTGCTGTATATCTCCGTGCTTACCATATTCATAGTGATAAACATCTCATGGTATCTATAGGAGTCTAGGCCCATATGTCTGACAATTTCTGGTTCTGATTGTATATCCCAAAGAAAAGAGGAAAAAATCAGGATTATAACGGCAGCCTAGATCACGGGTTCAGTTCACTAAAATTCGATTGACAGTTGAAATAACGAACCAAACTATCCCACTAATTGGTCGGCTTTGCGGCTACCGATGTTAGAACACCGGCAACAGAGGCAAAAACAGTAACTGTAAGCGAGTCAATTATATAACGTCCCATAGTCCTGTTAATTAAGGCTGTATGTACACTTACATATAGGGTCCATCAGCCATTGGTATCACGTGGTAAGATGCTAAGATGGTCGAATGGAAAACTATGGCAAGTTAGTAATCATGTATCGTCATTAGGGTCAAACTAACGATTGAAGTAATGAGTCTTACGAATGAGACAGATATCCTTTAGTTTTGGAAAGCAATAAACGAACACTTGACTATAACCATGAATAAAATCCCGAACTTGTGTTTCTTTTTGATTCTCCCGCATTATCTAAAGAAACACACCCTTCACTAAATAAAACAGCCCTTTGGTATGAACATCACGAGTTTCAACAAAGCTCAAAGCCTACGAGCGCCCATACTAATTCCGGTTCTCATTTTCCAGTCATTTAGAGTTTTTTGGACGGGCTTTTCTCCAGCCAAACGTCAAAAGATCTTACCATTGTGGCTGGCACACTAGGCTTTGATATATAGGTTGTAAGTCTGCCTGTAATCTTCCAAGAAAGTCAAAGAAGCTCTTAGACACAACGCAAGTACCGCCCATATTTTACACAAGCCACAAGTTACAAGTGACACCGGAGGCCTGAGATGCCCGGTGTTTTGCGGCATCAACTAGTATGTTTTATTTACGAACCGGTTGACAACGTGGTTTTGGCAAAAGAAAAAAGAGCAAATTTTAACACTTGAAATAGCCATGTAGGGTTGACCCAGTTCGTATCTATACATCTGTGGTTTCTGTCGGTATAAGTGTTGGCAAAGGTTCCAAGAGTCCGAAAAGGCAGCTGGACTCTACAAATTATGACAAAAAGGAAGAATTCTATTTTTTTACGAGCAACAAAACAGGCTACGAGCAGAAATTTTGCAGAATCTTCCTTGCACATGTCTAGATTCGGTAGATGTTAACTAACAGTAACACCAAAATAGGTTTCTTATTATGGAGCGGCGCAATATATCCAAGGGGTCAGAGTTTGAGGCTTTGATCGGATACTCACGGGCAGTCGTGATGGGTAATTTTGTGTTTGTTTCTGGAACTACTGGGTACGTTTTCTTTAATTATATCATTGCTTCAGTTAAAAAAGAAAATATGCTTAGAGAACCAACATCCGAGCTAAAAGTCCTTGACAACACGTGCCATTTGTGCTAGTGCACGTCCATTGCTTTACACACAATACGCACACCTCCCCCTAGCTCTCGTATATCCGTTTGCATACATATTCTATAGGGATTGAACTGTTGGGCTAACATGCATGCCATCATGCGATATATCTCCTTTAAACAGCTACGACTACACCACAGGCGTAATTTCGACTGATATCGTCGAGCAGACCGACCAAGCCTTTAACAACATTGACGACGCCTTGAAGACAGCTGGAGCTAGCATGGCTGATGTTGTCCGCGTACGTTATATTCTTCCTGACAGGACAGAGTTTCAGAAGACGTGGCCAGTACTACAGAAATGGCTTGGAAACGTCCGCCCGGCAGCCACGATGATGCAAGCTGGGCTGATGGAAGATGTCATGAAGATTGAAATTGAAGTCACGGCGTCCAGAGGTAATACTCGCGAGGCGTCCTTGTTGTAGATCCAGGTCCTAGAAGTGTAGAAAGTATATTGGTATGATTAGTTACATGGTAGGGGTATTTATATACGAGAATGATAGTCTATAGGCAAAAGTTGTAGTAGTAATCGATAAATCAGTACAATGAAGGCGTTATAGCACAAACGAAGCCAATATCGACGCTAGGCCGAACGCCGCCCCGATGGTTATGAAACTAGATAACGACAACATGCTCATGCCGCTGATTCCGTGGCCGGATGTACAGCCGCCCGCCATACGAGCACCCACAACCATTGTAGCACCGCCTACCAGCGCCTTGAAGGGAGTAACATCCGGCGCCGCTACAATCTGGCCAAGGGTGGGCACGAAGGTCGTTACGGCGAATGCACCAGCAACTACACCCGTCGCAAACAAGGCGTTGTTATATGCTACAGGCAACGCAGTACGGTCAGCGGTAACAAAGGCACGAACGGTCTTGCCAAACTCCTCAAAAGAGCCAGACACACCAAGTAGTGCCTTGCGAAGCAGGCCAGAGAAGAGTTGTGAGAGACCGATCAAGAGACCGCCGATGAGTGGCGAAATGCCGTGGACATAGGAACTAGGTGGGAACGCATTATAGAGAAGACAGGCAATGCCGAAGGCTGCAGAAGCGAAGCCGATAACACCGACAGTTTTCGAGACACCCAGAGTTTCGTAAAGTGTGAGTGTCGGCACAGAAGAAGAAGCGGCGCTCTTGGGGATTCTATGACGCCGGATAGATGCTAGTAGCGGGTTGATGACGTTGGTGAAAAGAACACCGCCGATGAGAGTTCCGCTAAGGATAGTCAAAGACAATGGCGCATTAGCACCGACTTGTGAGAAGACAGTTCCGGGGCATGAGCCGGTCAAGGCCATGCCGGTGCCGAGAAGAGCGCCACCGATAAGGTTTCCGTCGTAAGCAAAGAAGCCGATGGGGGAGGGCGAGCGAGGCTCCTGGCGCGTGTATCCCGTAATGCCTAAGAAGTAAACAACGACTCTGGTAACAACAGAAGGGTCAGTATATCAGTGGTCACTATGCTGTGTAAGTGTGTAGAGAAAAAACATACGCGCTGGCAGCTGTTGCCGTTAGAAAGGTCTCGATCATGTGAAAGTCCTGGAACTTGAACTGGCGCAAGATGATCTGAGGCTGGACCACGCCGGAAATAACAGTAGCAGCGCCGAAGCCCGTGCCTGCAAGGAACGCTGAAGCCATTGTATAAGGCTTTGAAGTGGTGAGAGAAGACGAAGAAGAGGTCGATGGTAGCGAAGGAAGTAGAGGTGTTGTGCTGCTAGGAGCAAGTGCTTCTGGAATAGATAAAGAAGCCATGATGTCTGATGACGAGCCTCTTTCAAGAAGACAGAAGGAGGTTGTGGCTTCGTTTTGTATCAGGCTATACTAAACTAACGCTCCGGGGACTTCCTATCTATACTAGATCAACGGCGAGTAGTGGCCACTGTGATAGAGAAATTCAGGAGCATAATTAAAGTAAAACAAAGAATATATTCAATGTTTTGATAGTATCAAACGGCGACAAAGTGATCCCCGAGACAGACCTGGAAGCCAACTAGGTGAATTACGGTGGACTTGGGGCTCTATTTCCATCCGCTACTTGGAGCTATCCTTTTCCCGATGGCCTTGTCGAGCCAAGTCGGCGATCCTACGCTTGACACAATCGAACCTAGCGTATCTCGTCAACCCGCATTCTTTAGCTTCTTTCGTCCTATGTACTTGCGGGCAGACTATAAAAGCAGGCGCTCTTGAATTCATGTTCCAGCGCAGGGATCAGCGGCCATTAGATCGAAGCCTCTACACTGAGTGTTCGCCGACCAAGGGAAACTTGTACCATCCTTTGGTCTTTTACTTTGCGGTCCTCAATGTTCGTCGAGCTGAAAGATCTGCATCGTAAGTTATAAGTCACGAAATTACTCGGGCTTGGACAAGAAAACGCCTGCCATATCTAAATTCACGCTTGCATACATGTGTGACAGTTGCCCAATCAACAAAACAAAGCTAGAAGCCAGAGATTTTATGCAACAACATCGGCGACCACTTCGAATCCCATCGGCGTGAAGACTCTAATTCTGCTACGATGTTGTAATAGTGTCGGGAGTAGGGTATAGCATGAAGTCAAGCCTAGGATTCCCTGTAGGGGCAGATCGCCGAGCAAGAATAACCCAAAAAGCCCGAGCAACCCTTACGGTAGACACATTTCTAGAATCCGATGAGAAGCTTTGTTCCTTCATTTCACTGGTCGTATTCATTTATGTATGTTAATCTTGGACTTTTGATTTCACTCTTATTATGCAGCAATTGGCTGATGATGTTCCGATCAAAAACTCCCACATAACCAGAGCAAACCGTACAACCTTTCAAGGTCTGACATTGGGAGTCTATCTAGCTGTTTGTCCTACTGCCGCATTCTTCGGCTTTTTCTTGCGCTATACCGATTGCGCCAGCCGGGCCGGGATCCAAGGGCTTCTAAATTCGATATATCAACCGTGACGGATATCAGCCTTTGAGGTCAATAAGAAGGCGCACGAGTACTAAGTGACGGTACAATCTCATGTTCCACCAAAAGCTCCGAGATCCGTCGTCGAGAAAAAAAAACATCTCATCAAGCCGGAGACGCGTTAGTATGACCGGGGGTTTTCTCACCCAATGGTTAGCGGATCTAAGAAGAGAGGAACAGACGGCTTCATTATGACTAAGTAGCTGCGCATGATAAGCGACAGCTGTCTGTCGCCTTTTGCGTCTTCAAAGCAAAAGCCGGGTTTTACGTGATAGGCGCCAAGCGGAGTCCCGTTGATACTGCTGCTTAGCAAGCACGTCTGGTTCGCCATAATGAGCCAGTCCGCTTCTCTCTTCTTAGATCCGCCGGCCAAGGCAAAGAAAATTATATCGTCCTAGCACGCCTTCAGCTTGGTGACAAGTCTCCCTAGGCGAAGGGTTTTGGAGCCTTGGGCGGGACATTGGACACTCGATTTGACTTGACTATATTTAACGTCTACCTGGATCACTAAGATTATACGACATTGGACACAAAACTGCACTGGCACTTGACATTCATTCGCACATCTGATTGCTAGCTTCAAGGCCATCAATGAAGGAAGCCTTTCCCATAAGAACAGTACAACTCCTTTCATCCGGAAGATAAGTACACTAGGCACGCCATGACAAAGCCAGAACATAAACACTAGTCTTCCGCTCTTAAAGCCAGAGCATCAGCTGCCTGCACAATTAGACCTTTTATAGAGACTCCCCGGGTTGGACTTGATTTGATTATATTTAACGTCTACCTAAATCACTAAGATCTTTGATTTGATTTGATTTGATTATATTTAACGTCTACCTAAATCACTAAGATCATACGACGCCGGATTGGCTACCGGACAGATATTTAACGTCTTCCGCTTGACAAACTCAATAGCTTTGTATGTGCGGGACGAGACCGTCCCCTAGCCCCGAAGAACTAGTGGTCCATACCTCCACTATGAGCAGCAAAAACAAATACAAAAAAAAAAAAAAAAAAAAAAAAAAACAGTGCATCCACAAAACTTATTCCCCAAAAGACAGATCCACAAAACCAACTCCTAAGTGGAGCTACCATCCCCACTATTCAGTGAGCCTCCAAGAGGCTGGTGATCGTGGCCGTAAGAATGAAAATATTGGCGTAATCGAGTCGGGTGCTATGGATGAAGCAACAGCGACAAGATTCCCGCGCCGCGGGGTCGGGCATCCGGAACCTTCAAAAGGCTGCCCGCCGTGTGTGAGTGTGGCTCCCTGAGGTGAGTGGATAGACTCGGGAGACCAACGATCGAAAAGGTGCGGGGTCGGTCGTTGGTGAGAACATCCCTCGAGAGGGGAAATCGGGCTCAAGGCCTCACGAAACGGTGCTTCAAAGACGACAAGTGTCGAAATAGAAAACGAGAATGGACAGCAGCATTGGGGATATGTGCTGGTCGCTCTTAAAACCCACGACGAAGGGGAAAAATTCGTCTTTGGACGGAGGGGGAGGTACTCGAACTCAAAGGTACCCCCCCGAGGGTTGTAGGAGGGAAGGTTGTAAATCACTAAGATCTTGATTTGATTTGATTTGATTATATTTAACGTCTACCTAAATCACTAAGATCATACGACGCCGGATTGGCTACCGGACAGATATTTAACGTCCTCCGCTCGACAAACTCAATAGCTTTGTATGTGCGGGACGAGACCGTCCCCTAGCCCCGAAGAACTAGTGGTCCATACCTCCACTATGAGCAGCAAAAACAAATACAAAAAAAAAAAAAAAAAAAAAACCAGTGCATCCACAAAACTATTCCCCAAAAGACAGATCCACAAAACCAACTCCTAAGTGGAGCTACCATCCCCACTATTCAGTGAGCCTCCAAGAGGCTGGTGATCGTGGCCGTAAGAATGAAAATTTTGGCGTAATCGAGTCGGGTGCTATGGATGAAGCAACAGCGACAAGATTCCCGCGCCGCGGGGTCGGGCATCCGGAACCTTCAAAAGGCTGCCCGCCGTGTGTGAGTGTGGCTCCCTGAGGTGAGTGGATAGACTCGGGAGACCAACGATCGAAAAGGTGCGGGGTCGGTCGTTGGTGAGAACATCCCTCGAGAGGGGAAATCGGGCTCAAGGCCTCACGAAACGGTGCTTCAAAGACGACAAGTGTCGAAATAGAAAACGAGAATGGACAGCAGCATTGGGGATATGTGCTGGTCGCTCTTAAAACCCACGACGAAGGGGAAAAATTCGTCTTTGGACGGAGGGGGAGGTACTCGAACTCAAAGGTACCCCCCCGAGGGTTGTAGGAGGGAAGGTTGAATCACTAAGATCATACGACGCTCCCCGGGTTGGACGCCACAAACTCCAAAAAATTCATCAGGCCCGGAATCGCGTCCGATTCCAAATTGGTTGAAATACAACAGGCTTCGATGGCGCAGTGGTAGCGCAGTGGTCTCATATTCATGAGGAGCCTGATTTCACATCATGATATCCTCTGGATATTGCCATCCAAAGGTCGTGAGTTCGACCCTCACTCGGAGCATGTTTTCGCCTAAACGCTCTTCTTTTTGGTTGAAACTGTCCAAATATTGCTAATATGAAATATGAAATATGCCCTTATGATAACTTTAGCTATCTGTATAATATTCTACTGTGATTCTATATGCCGGAAAGTAAAATGAAAAGAAAAAAACACACCGATATCTCCAGGCCCGTTCTGTGATATCAAACTCCAAACTAGGGAAACAAAAAGACAATAAAATGCACAAAGTATCTATCCCTATCAACAGTAATCATTGGACTTCTTCCTGCAATGCCCTAAAGAAATCCAAGCGCCGGTCGTCATAATTCAACACTCTATCCTTGGCTGTCAAACCTTTGTACCGTTGTCTCAAGACCAGCCGTACCTCGATCCTCGTGTTGTTTTCTATAATCGCATCTTGGAGCTCTTCATAGCCTATGCGTTGGATATTTCGTATCTCCTGTGCATCGTCTGTCCCAAATATCCCCAGGGGTGGTGCCTCGGCGAGAAGATGTAGCATCGACTCGCCCTTGTGAGATAATTGGGTGATTCTGGCACCTTTGTTGACCAAGAGAGATATCACGCCTACCAACCCCTCTTGAGCTGCGTAGTGGAGGGCCGAGTAGCCCCCAGAATCCACCGCGTCCACGTCAACATGTCCAGTATCTAGTAGTAGCTGGGCCACGTGAAGTTGTGGTGTCCACCAGATACTTCTATCGTCTGTCTCGCGGATCTCCGGGCCCCAGAACTCACCCATCCACGATGATCGCCGCATTGCCCAGTGCAGAGCATTGCGTCCCTGATCATCCACAGCTGCTGGGTCAGCACCGGCCAGTAGCAACTCGCCGACTGCTCCTACGTTTACATAGCTTGCCGCTACATGAAGAGGAGTGACGCCGTCTCCCATGAACTCCTCCTCGCCAATGGGCTCGTCATATGTAAAGGGGTATGCGCGATGGGGATCAGCTCCGCTGTCTATCAGACGTCGTATCAAGGTTGGAGATGCCCAAGCTGCTGCAAGTTGGAGAATACCGCGTTGCCGGTGGTATATGTCGTAGCTTTCATCCGGCCTTGCCGGACTTAGGAGAAACATGCCGAGGTCTTCTGGCATATACGTCTCGGCTGCGGCGTTTGCCCCAATGTCGAGCAGCTGGTTCACTAGAGCTTCTCGCGGTGCTCGACTAGACGCCAAGGCAAACGAGAATGCGGCATAGTTGGGAATAGAGCTGGTGTCGACTGACCAGCCAAGGCCCTGAACTGCCAGGAACAGCAATGCATCCAGTAGCGTGATTTGGGTCGCCTGGCACGCTGACTTGAAGCTCTTGTTTTCGAATGAATCGTATATCGGTGTTTTCAGTACGTCTGGCGGAATTGTCTGTAGTATTATGCTGGCAACTTTGGACGTATCACAGGTCCGGACAACACGACCTAATACATGCTCTGCCAAGTGCAACACCCCTGGGACCTTTTCTAGCGTGTCTTTCAGCGACAGACAGCCCTGCGGGTGGTCCAGCAGGATTTTGAAGGCAGATATATCGCCGGCCCGCACTGCCGACAGAATGTCCTCCGTATAGTCGTTGTCGGCCACCAACGGGTCCTCGTATTCTTCCGGAAGATTGAATTGTGTGAAATGACCGCCCTCATCTCGGTACGAATGGTAGATGTCGAGGTCAGGGGTGTCGTCGGTGCTGTCTTCCTCACAAGAGCTGAGGCTTTCTGGGGCGTCGTAGTACACTGATAGTTCCTCAAAGTCATAAAAGATTTCTGACATTCTTGGTGGCAGCAGCAGAAGGAGGGTTTTCAGGAAACAAGCCTTTGCGGTTATCGTGAGATTGATGAGTAAAAACGAGGAAGCAGCTTCAGTTGTTGCAGCTTTTCTAGAAGCACCTTTATCCTTTCAGTTTCCCAACCGTTGCTGAACCTGGCAAAAGCCTCCCCTTCCCCTTATTGCTGGCCATCCCCTATCCCGAATAAAGGAGAACTAGAATATAGAATTTAGAAGTATAAAACATGGCCGAATGTAGAACTCCGTGTCTCGTGGAATTGTATTGTCATTGTGCTGTGTTTGGCATCTCTGGAGAAGCGAGGACGTCGATTCGGAATACAACGCGGAATGAGAATTAACCTTTGTTCGGATAGAGTTATAGCTGTATGCTTGGGCGATCGGACCATCAGCCGACCAATACAGATACAGCACTTCCTGTTACCATATTCGTCAGTATGTAGTACTAGGCTATAGTGATATATATCGTGGCTCATGCACAGCACAAAACCAGGGGCTCGCATATCCAAGCACAACACCGGCTTATTTGATCCCCTCTATGCTGTTGTGCCTCTTGAGAAATAAGTAGCTTTTGTGCTCGCAGTTTTCAGTGTTGGTGCTAAAAACACCTTCTCGGGGTGTACTTGTTGTCTCAAACAAGATGTATCAAGTAGACTTGGTGGCGTCTAGAACAAGTCCTCAGGTATGACCAACACCTGAATTGAATCCATCGTATTGCAGTCGTCAGTCGACAAATTATTGGTACGGGTCGTAACTCGATCTGGGCCCGAGCCGGTATTGTGTTGGATGTACGGATCAACAAGACAAACATGGAGTCTCTACTTGCTGTGAGATAAATTAGATGATATCTGTGTATAGATATAACTAGATACATATCATAAACTAGAGCCGGGTTATACGGAATGTCTGCACTGAAGCGTCTTGGGAGTTTTCGGTCAGTGGAAGTGATGTGTTGTAGTTCGTGCTGTTATCGAAGTACATAGTTACATTACGTACTATCAAGTTCCTGATAATACAATACGTAGCTAGATATTGATTGTCTGGCTTACTAATGAGTGCTACTCTGTCCTCTGGTGGCGGCTATATGTGTTGTCCTCTGCATGTCTTACTTGAACACGAAGCCATAATCTACAGCCCATTATAGTCCTGATACAAGAAGCAAGCACTGTCTAGGCCAATGGCTGCCTAGTATGTGTCGTTAATCAAATGTAGTTGGGCACTAGCGCCAAATTTCAATGTCCATTCTTCAATCATTCAATTAAAGATAGCGTCTCTAGCTAGTCGAGTAGGGTGACTACAGAGTAGGGCGAAATCTGGGGAAAGGTCTAGGCCGGATGGAATTCCGGAAGAGGGGTCGCTATTGATATCGTTATCGCGCAATTATGAGCACTAAGCAATGTAGGGCGATGGACCAGCTTATTTCTAGCAACCGTTTTTTCACACAGTACATTATGCAGTGTTGATTTATAAAGTGCGTGCTCTTATAGCCTTTTTATATAAGAATGTCCTCTGCCGCAGTCTCGCTGTTCCTTTCCGTCTTCAAACTCTTCTTGTCTCTTACCTTTGAATAAAACGACAACTCCAATCTTAGCCTGTTCGAATAGCCACAAGTACAGTGCGCCTTCATCTTCTATCTTCTATATCACCATCGTGCTTAAATAAATCACACACTTGCCATTTTTGTGAGTTCAATCACTCCCATAAGCTTTCACTTCTTCACTGCCTTACAATCACTATCAACTACCCGTGTTCATTGTACTCCTCAGGATGTTTTCTACCTGAGTTCATGAGGTTGCATTTTATTCCATGCTCAGGAACTACCTAGTTGTATCGCCCTGAATTGCAAGCAGGGATAGCTATTTTTGATGAATGTTATAGTACTGCCGCTTGGCTGCCTGATAACCCCTCCCGTAACATTGCTCAGTTGATTGCATTGAAATATATACAACCTTGTATATACAGTGGCAAACCTGCTCTGATTATATTCAACCCAAAATGCCATCGCGCTTATTCCACCTTCTTGTTCCTTTATCTAACCATATTTTCTATAGCAGATTCTCCATGCCACAAAGTTCTCACATCAGCCATGAGTTCTAATCAACCGGAGCGTAAACCAGGCGATACCCTCGTAGTGACCTTTCGTCCGATCACCTCAAAAAGCAAAAATGAGCGAATCCCAAGTCCTTTCCGTCAGAAAATGATGAGAATCGCCAATAAAATCATTAGGACCATTGGCGCGGAAACTCGTCATTCACCCTCCCCGTCTCCTTCGCCCGAGCCAACCTTCTACACGGCGGACGCTTCATGTGATGATGACGAAATCGCCTCCACCAATTGGGCTTCATTGCCCATTGAGATCAAGCTCATGATATTCAAGTTCCTGTTTGTCGCTGAGCGTATTCGTGCTCGCCAAGTTTCGCGGGAATTTCAAGATCTTTGTATGAACACCACTATCTCGGGAATGGGGCCTCCCGATCGACCAACAAAAGGCGGCGATGTGTTGAGAGCTACAATCATTGAGAAAAATCCCTCTGCTTTGTACTTCATCGATCTTTCATATGGGAAATACCTTGGGCCTGCAACCTTCGAGATGATCCTCAACAATTGCCGCAACATCGAAATCTTCAGTATCAACTACAACAGTCTTGATGAGTCAAACCAGGAATATCCCTATTCAGAGATTATTCGTGAAAACTCAAAAACCCTCCAAACCCTCGATTTCAACCTTGGGCGCATGGTTTCAGCTATTGGTATACATTTCTACCAGCCCTTGCAAGACGTTCAGTTCCCAGCCCTCCAATTTTTCGAATGTGAGATATTGCCAGTAACCCGGGAGCGGGAATTTTCAGCCCAAGTAGTAATCAACATCATCCGCAGTGCCCCGGGTCTGCAGTTTATATCTATCCGTGACACGGTTGTTGACGAGACCTTTACCCAGGTTCTGGAAGCCATCAGTGACTCGAAGAGCGTGACAATGGTCAAACTCATGGCTAACTATATCAACTATGAGCATGTCGAAACCCTACTTGGGTCCAACAAGCCAGACAAGCTCACTGGATTGCCACCGCCACTACCATGGACAAGACTTGAGCTTAGAACCACGAGAGCCACACACAATATGCTAGGGGAAAATGAGCTATCTCTATGTATCGATAGACTTCCCGAGCTTAGAGTTTTGGTGCTTGGCGAGGTCGCGCTTCAAGTTGAAGTCTTCAACAGATTACTAGCCTCAACACCGAAACTGGAGTATCTTCAGTATCAGGGATGTCTCACAACCCACAAGGATCATAAACGCCTAGTACTGCCTAGTACTATCAAGTTTCTCAGAATACCTGGAGGGTTGGACTCTAGCGATATGAACTTCATGTTCGACATCGCCGTGAAATGTCCCGAGCTCGTTCTCTTGGACTGCAACTCTAATAACTCTTTGATACATCTATACGGATTTCTGGAGTTCATCAAAAGTATTGCCGCCCGAACGGACCACAGCAAGTTGTTTAAACTCAAAGCGATCGATTGTGTCGAGCTCGGCTACCTCTCCATCGTCTATGTCATGCAGTATAACAGGTCGATTCTCGAAGAGATGCTACATTGTACGGTTCATAACCACGTTGGATGCCAACATGCCCCATACATCCACATCATATCACACCATACTTGGCGACCGTATTTCGAATTCCACTTCCAACATTGTAAGTCATACGAAGACTGTATCGACTTGCTTCGTGGATTGGAAGAGCGGTTTGAGGTTTATTTCAAAGCTAGGCTTATTGAGGACTTCACGATGCCCACAGGCCCAAGAGTCGAGGCCCGTGAAACAACAGAAGCGGCTGGACGCCAACTCCGGGAGTTTATGGACAGATATGTCTCGATGTAACCTTGGTCGAATGCGAGTCGGGATGAACAGAAAAATCTTTTGGTAACTTGTGATTGAAGGGAAAAGACAACACTACCGAACCATGATGTATTCAAGATAGAATAGCATATTGCCAGCTTAACTTAAATACAGCCAGAGATACATATATGACGAAGAGTAGCATTTTTCTTATCACAGATATGTAGAACATTTCATCAAACATCACGTGAACATTTCGTAGTTTCAAGATATATATGAGGATAAAAGCATCTGAGTAAAGGAAATATTCATAATGTATATATAATACATGATAGTAATGAGTAAGATGACGACTGTCTAAGATTAAGGTGGATGTTAGGTGAACAAATGAAAACATGAGAGTTGAGAGGAGCTATATGGGGCCTAGTAGACTGGGGAAAAAAAAGGAATGATAAGCTATCAGGGGATTTTGGGGGTTTTCTTCCATTTTTTCCTATTCACCAAAAAGTCTAAACAAGATTATGTTAGTCTAGAATATGCAATACACATAAAGAAGCTTAAAGAAAACAATGTAAGAAAAGAGAAAAAAATAGACTAAAACACGCTGATTGAGTTAGTATGAACAAGTAGTTGAGTAGGTCGTTTGTGTTTTGTATTCTTTTGAACTGTTTTTCTTATTGATATGTATCCATCTGGTTTTGAGGGTTTTGAGATACAAGTCCCAGATAGGTAAAATAATAGATAGATGTAGGACTGCGTGAGCAGTTGAGCGAGAAATATGATAAGTGATAGGGGTAAAGAACGGAAGGAAACAAATAAGACATAGAGAGAAAGAAAGAGAGTTGGTAGATGCTAGAATCGTAGTTGGGTATGTTTAAACTAGGATATTAAATGGGAGATGTGGTATCCAAGAAATTGTTACATATATGTGTACAATGGGGGGGAGTAGATTGGTAGCGGAAGAGGGTGTTTTTTGCCTTTTGGTCTCGCATTTTGCTGTTTTGAAGTTAAATAGAGCATGTTTACTCGCGAGAAACATCACGACCGAAGACCTTGGACTTGACCCAATCGTTGATGACCAGGACACGGTTACGGGCTAAGAGACAAAGAAAACGGGTTAGTATATTGGATATTTTGTATCTGCCAAGATAGGGTTAAAAAACTTACTGCTGAAGCACATGGATAGGTAGGCGGAACGCCAGAACAGGAAAGTCATGCTACCACCGCTGGCGAAGTTGCCGTTGAACCAGGGCAGATCGGCAACGGCCTTTTCACTACCGATGTAAGCCAGAGAACCTTGGTGAGAGTACCTGAAAGGCGTGACGTCCTTGATGCGGCGCAGCTGCTTCTCGGTAGCCTCGATCTCCTTGGAGACCTCAGCGGAGTTACCGGGCTTTAGGTTGAGCGATGAAGAAAGGTCGCGGACCTTGGACTCCAGAGCATCGGTCTTGGCCATGTTGTTGAACAGACGGGCCAGGAATGAACCCTCCTGAGAGGCGACCTGGGCGGTGGGAGCGTAGCCGGCGACGGCGCAGTCACCAACAGCCCAAATGTCACGGGCACCCTGAACAACCAGGTACTCGTTGACGGCAAGACCACGGCGGGAGTCCTTTTGGGCGGGGATCTTGCTGATCAGATCGCGAATGATGGGGCGGATGGCGTTACCGGTGGCCCAGACAAGCAGGCCGTAGGGGATGGTCTCACGGACACCACCGGGACCCTCGGCCTCGACGGTAGTCTCAGTAACACGCTTGACCATGGTGCGGGCCTTGATGTCGATCTTCTCCTCGGCAAAGGTCTTTTCGGTGTAGTCAATCAGCTGCTTGCTGAACATGGGTAGGACGTTGGGAAGAGCCTCAATCAGAGTGACCTTGAATTTAGAGCTGATATCGGGGATCAGCTTGCGGATATCCTCCTCGAAGAAATCCTGGAGCTCACCGGCGAACTCGACACCAGTGGGGCCTCCACCGACGACAACCATGTGCAGCAGACGCTCAACCTCCTCAGCAGTCTGATCCTTGAAGGCAGCAGTCTCGACGCAGTCCATGATGCGCTTGCGGATCTTCTGGGCATCGTCGATCTCCTTGAGGAAGCAAGAGTTCTCACGAACACCGGGGATACCGAAGGTGGCGTTCTCAGCACCAACACCGATGACTAACATGTCGTAGGGGACCTCGCAATCGTTGGAGGTGCCCTTGATTTCCGACTCGTCGCGGATCTTGATGACCTTGCGCTCGGGATCGACGGCAGTAGCCTCAGCCTCGTAGTAGGTGACGTTGTGAGTCTTCTGGCTGAGGATGGTGCGGATGGGCTCCATGATAGAGCGGTGCTCGATCAGGCCAGTGGTGCACGAAGGCAGCAGGGGAGTGAAGAGGAAGTAGTTGCGAGGAGAGATGACGATGATGTTGTAGTTCTCGGTGTCGATGTTCTTGAGCAGCGAGACGGAACCCCAGCCGGTACCTGTAGTCGAACGAAAGGCAATTGGTTAGCAAACCGTACTTGGTGTAGGAACTTGTGGTACACCGGCAGTTGTGAGGCACAGCCGGCATCCAACACAAACAGAGACATCGGAGGCTTACCCAGGACGACCAGCGTCTTCTTGGAGGGGTCGATCAGCTTCTGGGGAGCAGGGTTGCGGTCGTCGTAGATAACCCAGGCAGTGTAGCCCAGGGTAGCGAGAGCTGCGATGTACACAGCACGCCAGGACCGGCGCAGGTACTTGCCGAACTTGCTAGGGCTAGGCTTGGGAGCGGCCTTGTCTGAGTAGCAGCGGGCGAGCTGCAGCAGGGCGCCGGAGCGAGACAGGGCGGAGGCGGAGGAGGCGGAGACAGCGCCAGCGGCCAGAGGACGAAGAGCGGCGCGAGTGCCGGCAGGCAGAGAGCGGGCAACTACGCGCTGGGCAGCGGTGCGGCTCATGCCTGAGAGAGCTCTGTAGGTGGGAGTCATATCGAGAGACTGGCGGAGGGGGGGATGTGTCAGAGACGACGGGAAAAGGACAAGGAAAAAAAGAAGGATGACAATATGAAAACACGGCAGGAGGCCGATGTCTCGTTTGCTCACGATACTTTGGGCGGAAAGGCAAAGATTGGGCGAAGGGCACACACAAAAAAAAGAAAAAGAGAATTTCCAGAAAAACAAATATGCTGAAAATTCAGAAGAAATGAAAGGGGTGGAGGCCAGAAAAAATTCGCAGCCGCAGCCGCAGCCGCAGTAACTTCCCTACGGCCGCCAAACAAGCGGCGGCAACAACTACTAAAAAGCTCCTGCCTGAGTTCTCCTCCCCATATTCGCTCCTCCTCCTCTGGTCCGCCATCTACCTAGTTGCAAGTATTAGTGAGCAATAATAAACAACCTTATCTCTGGCCAGATTGCCATTGGCCATCTGTGGCCACGATAAGACCAGATAAACAATGGACATTCTGGCCTCTCTGCTGGGTTGTTATCACAATAGCACAATAAGACTAGGCCAAAATCAAAAGCCCAGACATGAAAATTATCACGAAGCAGTCGCTTGTTTCGGCATCAGTCCGCTGTCTTTGCTATCATTACAACCCTGAGATTGATCTGCCAGGCGCCGCATTGACAGAGCAACTTGTGTTTGTGCAGGGCAGGATGAGCCTCAGCGGTGTCCGGCGGTGTTCCTTCTTCTTGGCAGGCCGTCCAAGTGAAGCTGGCCAATTGATAATGTTTGATAATGGCGCATTGCCTCTCGCGACGAGTGAGTGTGGGCCTCTCAGGGCGCTGATAATGGTAAAATGTAAGGGAGGTTGCGGTGAGTAAGTCAGACTCCGGGCACAAAATATCTGAAAGTGGGTTGTAATGTTGTTGTTCTACTTATAGTCATGTATAACTACACATATATATATTAACACACTCTTCTATGAGCTCAAAGCTCATTACTCACTGAAGTGTCTGGTTTTATGCAACAATGGCAACCACAGCCGCTTTAATTTAGCCATAAAGGTCGTAAAGTAGCAGTTGTGAATTTCTCTCGCATGCATTGCCTTCCTATTGTCGACCAAGTTGCCAGAAATAGACGGTAAAAAGCCCGTAAATCCAGCCGCATCACGGCTATTCATCTCACTACACCGTCGCCAAGCACATATAGTTTTCTGTGATTTCTTTATCTTCCTTGCTCTTTTTTCCGAAAAAAAAAAAAATTCTGTGGGTAGCCCTGCAGACTCTTTCCCGATACGGCCACTTCCATGTTTCCGCCTTCCAATCCAACAGGGAAAAAAAACATAGGTGGAAAAAAGAAAAAGAAATAACAGCTTCGTTTATCCTTTCCCTTAGTCCAGCCCCACCGTCGTTGACCGTTTTCACGACAATTCTGATTGCTCCTTTCACCATGTCTTTGTGCGTCCCTCGCCCACATCTTCAGACTTTCCAGTCTCTTATGGTCGTAGCGATACTAGTTTGAAGGGTCCAAGACCTCGAGGACACCGGCCCGGGCGCTGCTTATAATCGTGACTTTATTGTGTCCTTGACTTGTGCCCCATGTCCTCAACGATCGTCGATTTTCTTCCCACGTTTTCGGTGCCCCCTTGTTATTAGTTGACCGTATTAACGATATTTCATTGCTACTACTACTGTACTTGAAATTTCTAGCTGTGATTCCCACTGATTGGAGAAAAAATGAATCTAGGATCTGATTGCGTTTGTCCGACTTCGCTAGCCTTGTAAATAATTGTCCACCAAATAGATATTTGGGGAAAACATGTACAAACTTATCCCGCGTTGTTCGAACTCGTACAACGACTCCATTCGTATATTCTATGTGGTGTCGTTCATCTTAAGTTCCATCGATGCGGCTCTGTTTTTTTTTAAGTTCCTATTTGGTAACATGACGTAAAGAGCCGCACTGCCACTGCATCACGATTAAAAACTGTCTAAAAATTAACATTAAAAATCATCACACTTTGTAGCTAGTTTACTTATAATACATATTCACGTGACTAGCCATCTGGGTCATATTTTTCCTAATGATTGTTCCCGTGAAAAAGTAAACCGTCAACTGCATATATTATTCCCAGCATAGTATATACGAATACATCATACTCACTTACACTATGTTTGGTCATCATAAGAAACACAAAGCCGCAGGCAAACATCCATCTCAGTCACTCGTACTCCATGAGGCTGTAATTGATGGTTACACCAAATTCACGAAGCTCATATCAAAAATGGGAGTATTTAGCAATCTCGTCAACGTGATTAGCCTTCACAGATACCTCTGAAAATACCATTACAAATTTTGCTATATTATAATAGAAACAGTCAGCTACTCGAAACAATAACTGGTAGGTGGTCAGTAGTTGCAGGTGCACGCCTCATGTCATGACTCTAAGGGTCTAGCATTATAGCCGAGAGGACTCTCTGCCCAGTACCACTAAGTACCTGCCCGCGGGGTTGGCTATCTGATGTATGTATTTTGGTATATGTGTGTAGCAAAAGCTTAGAATAGCTAGCCCGAACAACTATTAACTGACTGTCGGGGGCGTTTACCGGTAGACGTAGTAGAAGGTCTAAATGATCCAGTAAACCCTAAATCCGCGTCTCCCACGAATCCCGCGATTGACGCAACTAACGCGACACGGAATGAACCACCACAGGCACCTGGGAATTCGCAGGAGGAACCTGGTGCAGAAGCCATCGCTAACCAAATGAAGAGCCTTGAGGCAGCTCAGGAGTCCGTCTTTTCAGTAGCTCCAAATGGAAGAATGTCAACCCAGCTATTGCTCATGACAAACTCAATCTAGAGCTTTCCTCTGGAAAAGAGTTCATTACTCAAGCCAGCACTACACAAACAGGTTTTGCGATCCTGCTGGACGAGAATGTTAAACCGATCACACAACAATCCCTAGAGGTTATTCGCCACTACATGGACGCAGAGAAGGTGGAGGAAGAATGTGTTTGGGAGAAGTTCGTCATCCAAGGATCCGGAGAGGCTCCCACTACGATCACTATCCTCGGCCAAGGCAAGGTCGTCCGACGATCGGTACAGAAGCCGCTCCCCCGCCCAAATGCACGCGCTGCTGGAGAGTGTACCAGACAGAACAATCAATGCAGCTTCGCCATCCGATGCGCGAATTGCGGCGACAAGTCACACACGACGGACTTCCACGAGCAGGCCAAGCCCTGCAAATAGTGTACAGATAACACCTGCGAGTGCACCACGAAGAGCATCCCTTGCAACGGACAACACTTCGGGGACAACTGCAACTCTACACATATAATTTAATGGAGAACCATGCCTCCTTCCTCCTCCACCACGGACACACACACTAAGAATCATACAAGCCAACGTACAACGGAAACCACAAGCACAGAAAGTAATATTGGAAATAGCAATGAGACACAAGGCGAATATAGTTCTAATCTAGGGGCCCGCCATGCACAGCAGCTCCAGAACATCCACACACCATGAATACGTTCTGTCAGGCCCATCCCATCTTCAGGAGACAGATGACAGAGACACAAGGCACAGATCAATATGCTTCCTTCGCAAGGCCCCTAAGTTCCATGCTCATACCTCAACTTTGCTCCCGGCCCACCCAGACCTCGCTACAGTGACAGTAGAGTGCAAGAACAGCCTCTTCATGGTGGTAGGGATTTACAATGCGACAGACCAAGTGCAAGGACACACGAAGCAGTCGACAAGACCATGGAGCTGAGAGGCCAAATCTGCAACACGCTTATAATGGGAGACTTCAACCTTCATGCACAATGGGACGAAGGCAGCAACACCAAGGACGACAAAGCAGAAGCATTAGTGGAATGGATGGAGACACGCAGGATGCTAACACAAGATAGAGGCTTAGTCCTGGACCTCACACTTCTGACTGCAGATTTCTGGAACAAGATGTCAAGATACAACTGCAGAGGATAATCTGAATGCGGAAGCAATCACTCCTCACAGCTCCTCGAACTAGCTGCCCGGATTCCTAAGGTCGCCCCAGTATCAATCCATAGAATAAAGGAAACTGACCCAAAGATCTTCGCAGAATCGTGCCGCAGAACGGCCGCGCGGGTGGGACAGGCACTACACACTGAAGACGACGTGTCACCCGAACCCCTATCTCCTTCACCCGATAACAAGATTGGAATTATTGTCTCTGAGTGTGGCCTTGGTGTTTCTGGTGCTGTCTACCCATACCCCACTCAGGCTTCTCTCCAGGCCCATCTCAAGCATGAGCACCAGTCTGCCATGCTTGGCCTTTACCTTGCCATGTGTCAAATTGGTTCTGCTCCGGGCAATGCTATCGCTGGCTCCAGATGCTTCCTCAGTGCCTGGATACCTTTCTGCGTGGCAATCAAGATCCTGTCAGTGAGGCTTTCACTGATCCTCTTGCCTTTTCCTCCAAGTACCGTTTTGGTACTGATGGGCGTGCTGCACTAATTAAGGGTGTCTCCAGCACATGGCGCCTTATGATTTACATTGGCCTTGGTTTATCTGTTATCATAATCTCCTTGGCAGTGCTTGCTATACCTGATATCGTTCTTAGCGATAAGCAGACACTTATTGAAGATTATGTTGTTACTGAGAAGGTTGAGTCTTTATCGATCGATGGCTTAGATTCTATAATTTCCAAAAAAGCTCAATCATATAAATACCATTCTTAAGTTTGGACCTTGGTGTTCTGTAGCTTCTACCTCTTATTTATCTGTTTAATTTCCGCATCATGATACAAGTTTCCAACCGTGATCTGATTTGCTCGTTTGTGAATTGGGATTTAACGTGCTTATTCGCCCAGAAACATACTTTTGCGAAGTTTCTTGTTCTACTCTATCATTCTACTCTAGTCATTGTCTACCAAGTTTAGAGATTTGGTGTTTGGCTGCAGCAGCCTAGCTATCGTTGAGTGCAAGCGGGACAACCATATATGATTGTATACTATTACAACAACTTGCTGAGGGGGCGTTTTGGGTTTGATATCAAGTATACTAGTCATGTTAGTCCAGTGTTTTTCAGTTTCATAGAAACATATATAGCTCAAATTAAGTCTTCCATAGTATGGGAGATGCTTGAATCTACGTGTACTTGCAATTCCTGAGCCCAAGAGTTAGCTAGAAGGTGGTGTTAGTTGACGCTTTAAACGGTTACCGGATGTGCTCAAAGACACTTGTGGTTTCTGTGTTACCTTTATATATCCTGTGATCATCAACTTAACTGTCTATAAAGCTCTCAAGATCCCCAATTCTTCCACGTGCGCCTATAGCTGGTAGAGCACGGGGTCCTGTTCTATATCCGCAGATTTTGTTCTCATATATACATGTATATCAAGTAGCGTCAATACATCACACTTCGGGTCGTTTATTGTAGTATAACAGTATAACCCAATATACCATTGAGAAGGGCTACGTGTAGGGTTAGCAGTCGAACCTGTAAACCCTAACAGTCCACTGTGACATGAAAAGGTCTCTCTTAGTGACTGATTTTGTGAACACTATTTGCTGTTAAAGTATAGAGAAAAGAAGGTTTCATAAAGATTGTTCCTACCGAGTCTCACCACCACCAAGAGAAGTACAAAGCGTAAAACCTTACAGCTAATAAGAAAATGAGAAAGTGGAACAGCCTGGGGGCGTTTGAGGTTGCCAAGACATGGGGTGTTTGAGATGCTGACAGACCAAGACCACCCGCGCCGAAATTACCACCCAGACCTAAACCAGGGCCTTCTTTGATTTGAGAGGGACCTACCGTAATAAATACAAGTTCAAGGCGACGCTGGACCTGACAAAGCAAGCAAGTTGGAGTCAAGCGAAGCGAGTTGGATGTAATGGCAAGCCAACTGACATACGCAGTGCCAATGCATCTCTCTTGGTCAGTCACTTCTTTCCAAGGCGCTACGCAGCGGGCGGCTGGCGTTTTAGAAAACCAAGGAAATCGCCCAGTTCGGACTGACAGAGCCCAAGGTGGTGCAGCAGACCCCGACGATGACACAACAAGACCGCCGATCAAGTCACAGACAGGCAGACAGCCACGCAAGCAAAGAGCCAGCGAAGTTGGCCAAGGCCAAGGCTCTGCAGGGACGGTGCGTTTCTTCTCTGAGGCAGCAAAAGAACGGGAGACAGACAAGTACGCGAGAGCGAAGGAACAAAGGCCAAGAAATGTGTTCATGAAATAGTAGCAACGAAACCAGATTTGGCAGACCGAAGTTAGAATCAAGAACGCTCAAGCCCTGGCACCAGCAGAAAAACAGCAAGACAGGCTGGCTATATCACGGCGTTATATGAGATGCCAAGTCTTGGAAAGGTAGAATAGGAAGCTTGGCTTTTATTGATGTTTTATAGTCTATCTTTATTTCTGTCACAGGAGGAGGAGGTTGTGTCTATGTAGGTATCGCTATCTAGTATATTCAGGCCTATTGAGGAATATCAAAGTACAATTAGCTCCATAGATGAGAATTCTAGTGTTCGGCTATTCCGGAAGCCGATCGACGTGGCAATTTAGACGATTGGGCTCTGCGTAAAAAGTCCCGATCGATCGTGATTTTCCTGGTAGATTGGGGGCCTGTTTTGAACACCGTAGGCACCTTACCTAGTATATATGTGTAGTTCCTGATATCTCAGATCTCGAGATATACGAGATTGCACCAGATCAGGCTTCCGTGATCGATACGGAGATATCGTGGGAGCGATGTTTAAGAAAGATAGTAAGCAGGAGAAGTGGCAGTGCAGACGATAGTATGGCTTGGTACTTGAGGTAAAAGACGATCTTCAAATCTGATGTGAGATGAACGATAAGAAACTGAACAAGAAGGGGCATCAAGTCAGACGCCATCTTCTTGACGGGTCAGTAATCAAGCTGTTCTTTTCTAGTTGGCTTTGTATCAGCTTTACGCCCCCTCAGATATACGTCTGTGATGCATCTTCATAGCTCTGTAGCGCCATAAGATTAATGAATTAAAGAAATATCTCCGCGAAGAATCTCCGAAATTTGCCAACAATGGTTTTTTGTTCCGCCGAGAACCAGAAAAACACGTTTCGAATCTTCGAGGCTAGACTACAAGAGCTACTAACAAACCAATGATGAGATGGCGTTTGCCCAACCAGACCTCAATATTCTCTGGATTGGCCGAATATAATGCTTTATTGTCATGCCCAGCCCCTTCTTATTTCGCGATATTCTTGACTCCGAGACATAGCTTTTATACTTCCACCACACGCAGTTTCAGAGCGGCAGAATGATCATGATCGTGATCGTGATTTTACTGCTGGAATAACGGTACACTTTTCGGGAGCGGGTGACGCCTCTCGGGTGGTCACAGTAGCAGGATAAGAACAGACGATTCTGCTACAGATCCAAGGGTACAAGATAGTTAGCGAGTCACGAAAAAGAAGGTGTCTAGACAAGATATGGTAGTAAGTACGTTCTCTTCTCTCTTGTGCAAGACAAAGTATTGAAACCGCCGCGATACTTGCCCAGAACTACGACCAAGATTCGTGGTTCGAGTTCTTTGTTTTGCAAAGCTGCCAGTACCACAGGTCGGCAACGATCCCGAGACACAGGAACAAGGTATAAGGTTTTCTTCCTTTGCTTCCTTGCTCACTAGTCTCAGGATAACACGAGCAAAGAAGCAGAAGCAGAAGCAGTAGACTGCTAGCTTGGTTTGACGGTGTTTGTCCTGTGGTGACTGATGTTTGCTAGGTCGAAAAGGTTGAAATTCAGACTTGGGAGGATCACTGCTATGGAATGGGATCAAACAAGAGAAGGTCCTTTGCATCGTAGAGCCATCCTGCCAAAGATCTATCCCTAGTAGTTCTGGCTTATAGGTAGTACATTAGTGATATAGGCATCGCCATAAATCGGCATTACCAGGGACTCACGTATATTTATCACGAAGTTTCCCTCTCGCTAACAACCTAGAAACTGGTAGATCATACAACAGTCAAAAACAACGAGCAGCAAAGGCCTGAGACCAGCACATTCTAGGGCATGCTAGCGACCTGAGACAAAATGGTCAGGGTGTCAAGATGTGGTCTTGATAATTGTACATGTACTTGTGTAAGTGCGATAGGGTTATATGGCACAAATAAGGGTTTGCGGCCCGGATGCAGATGTTAATTTTGAAAACCGAGAAATCTGCAGAAGCATAACCAAGCCTTGACAAGATAAACACAATAGAGAAAATAAGAAAACAACCAAGACCAAAGAGTTGTCGGTTCCGGTTTCTGGTTAACGTGCGCATTGAGTGGTCTCTGGGCAAAGATGAAACGTCATGAGACAAGAGCCAGGGAAGGGGCTTTAGCTCAGGCGTTTTTTGGCGGTTTTTTTTTCCCATGGAGCAGACAGAGTACATGCGGAGAGGAAGAGTATGTAGATACAAGGGGCTTTGTTTATCTAGATTGTCGACCATTAGGAAAGACGGCATGCTGGATACATGACGAGTGACTAGCGGGCAAGAAACGGCAACACTTAGCTAAGGACTGACCGGGGATTTTATTTCCTTCTACTACCTTTCCAATTGTGTTCTTGGGTTTGGTTGAGCGACATCTTTGCGATCGAAAATCAAGTTCGTTTAGAGGGCTAGGGTTAGGATGTAGGGCAGGCCTGTACTGCAAGGTCAACATAGGCGTGTAAGTCATGAGCAGGATTGGAACGGGCAATAGCAATACCACGCTTTATTGGCTGGAAGTGGCTCTGAAAGAAACGCAGGTATAATGATACCTATATCTGCCAAGTAATTATAGAGAGATATCAAAAGGCCAAAACAGACGCGAGAGGGAAAACAACAGGCGCATACAAAGCCAGGCCAAAAAAGAGGTTTAAAATAAAACCGCATAAAGAACTGCTGTGCAGTGCACACAGACAGGCAGGCAGACAGCCAGACAGATGGAGACAGGCAGACGATAGATAGAACAATAGGCGAAAGAGAACGGGCTGGAAGAATCCGATCTCAGTTGATCTGCTGGTACTGCGACTGCAAACGCCTTGGCAAGATTCAGCGGCCAATAAAAGAAGACAAGAGGAAGCAGTAACGCAGTGGCCAGTGGCATATCGTGTCATAGTACAGCGCAGGAGATGGGCCGGCTTTGGCTAGCAAGGGGCGTGGAAGGAGGCGCACCAGAGTCTCAGAAAACGGCGGCAGTGACAGAGAGTTGACAGAGAGTAAAAGAAGCTACACAGAGTGAGATACATACTAGAAGATATCAGCGGGATAGTCTACAAAGTAGTGCTGATATCGCAAATGCTGGATACTGAAGACCAGAATGCTCCAGCTCTGCCCGGCGAGCCCCTCCGTGTCCTCGCATCTTCTGCACTGTGGTGTCTGGTCCCCCATCGTGAAGAAAGACGGGAAAAAAGAGGAAGAGAAGCAGTCGGAGAAGGTCGGCCGGGCAGGGGTGTGTATCAGCAGCATCAGCAGCATCAGCAGCAAGAGAAACAACCTCAAAGACAGCACCCCTGCCCTCTTGCTTGCTTCTTTCTTTTACGGTGCCCTGCTGGTAAAGCTTAGTTTTGAGCTCTCACACTTGCAGCCGGTGCTTTGACGTTTCCGTCCCTGTCCCTACTGTCCCTAATGGAGAAAGTCTTGCGTTCTATATATTCATAGCCGTCAGCCGGTCTCGTCTTGTGCTGCCCAGGCTTCTTTCTCTTCTTTCCCTCTCTTCCTTTTCCTTCTTTTCTGCTGTTGCTTTGCCAGGCAGGTCCGCGATCAACCAACCCATCACCACCATCTCGACTTTGTCTGTCTTTATTCTTTCTTTTCTTATTCGCTTCGTAGCCTCTGGAGGCGCTTCTTTGAGTATTTTTGGTTTTTGTTATTGCTGCTATAGTTTGGTTTTGTTTTTCTTTTTGTTTTGTCAAGCCGCCGCCATCTTAATATCTGCCGTATATCTTCGACAACAGCCGAACCAAGTCGCTCATTATAAGCCCGTTATCGTCCTTTAGGCCATTGCCGTGTAATCGAACCACCAGCCGTTGGATCATCGTCGTCGTCGCTCTCCGCCTCGCTCTCAGTCGTTCTCTATTCGTATCGCCAGCTCGCAGTTGCAATATCTCGTACCCTAATATCCGCTACTGTACTATATATTATCCTACCATCTTAATACCGTCGTATATCTGCTGCTCGTTCCGACAAAGGCCATGGTCCTGCTCGCCAAATAAGACTCTTTTTCTCTCTTCTCCCATACAGCCTGGACGCTCTCGATCGGCGCCTGTAGTCACTAGTTGCTAGCGATCTCGCCCGATCTCGTTCTACACCATGGCTACCGGTCCCGAGCCTCTGGCTTCCCGGCGAACTACCCGCCGGGCCGTCTGGAAGCAGCGCTGGGCCAACACTCCGAGACATCACCTCGAGCGTCCGGCCACAGTTCTAGCGCGCTATCAGCCCTCGGGAAACAGCACACTCGGTGCCTTCTACGGCAACAGCACCATGCCACCGCGGCCATCAGCGTCTTCGGGACACTTCCACAAGTTTGATGACAGCGAAGCACCTAGTGGCGAGAACTCGTCCACTCACGAGCTCGATGAGAAGCCAGAGAAGCCAGAGAAGTCGCCATGCGTATCCTCGTGCCTACATGAAGAAGATGTTTCATCAGTGCCTCCGACTGTGACGACGTCCTCCTCTGCTGCTCCCAGCACGACCGTGACATCATCGACTTCGGCTTCCTCTACATCTCCGCTGCCAACGAAGGCTTCGGCTTCCTCTACGTCTCCGCTGCCAACGAAGACTTCGACTTCCTCTACATCTCCGCTACCATCGAAGACTTCGACTTCCTCTACGTCTCCGCTACCAACGACGACTTCGACTTCCTCTACGTCTCCACCGCCAACGACGACTTCGGCTTCCTCTACGCCTCCACCGCCCCCACCGCCTCCGCCTCCACCACCTCCACCACCTCCACCACGAACGACAACCTCAACTTCGTCTACGTCGCACAGGGCTTCAACGTCTATCGTCAACAAGGACCGCACACGTATCTCCGAGTCTTCTTCGCCTCCGGCTACGTCTTCCCCTACACCAACATCTTCAACGTCAACGACGAGCTCTGTGCCTACTCCTACAACGACTGCCGGCGGTGTCGTTCTGAATCCCGCGCTGCCTGCGCCGACTTCTTCGGCTCCGGCTATTTCGACGGTGCCTATCGACGCCCCGTCATCATTGGCGACGACATCTTCGCCACTACCCTCATCCGCACAGACTTCGGCTCTTGTAGTTGCTGCCCCGGCAGTAGAATCTGTAAGCCATATACGAACATGTACAGTCGTGAACCAAAGCTAACCCAACTGACACTCAGTCTCTCTCTGACTCTATCGTCATCTCATCTACTCTTCTTAACCCCAACGCCACCACGACCACATCGACTAGCCCGCTACATACCGGCCACATAAGCAACAGCGATTCCAACTCCGACTCCAACTCCGACTCGGACTCGGACTCCGGCCAAGGCATGAACATGCCGGGACGCACCGGCCTTGAAGGCGCCAAGCAGTCTTCCATCAGCGGCTCAGCCTCGACCATCTCCAGCGAGACTGCCGAGCATGTGGCTATTAGCGTGGCTTCTATTGGTAGGTTTCACCCTGGAAAGATATAAGACGCCCCGTTTGACTAACATGCTATCGTGACATTACAGCGTCCTTTGCCTTTATCTGTGGCACCGTATGGTTCCTTATGCGCATGCAGCGCAACCGCAAGATGCGCGCTGCCGACTCGATGGACGGCGACGAGGACGAAAAGTCTGCCGTGCGCCGCTTCTTCAACTTGGGTGGTTCGCGGCCCAGATCGCTGACCAGAAGCTCAGCCTCATCCATCGTCCCTCACACCAACAGCCCCAGCCTGCTCGACCGACTGGCCGACAAGATTCCGTTCCTACGCAGCAAGTGGCCGCGCCAGACGGCGTGGCAAAACCTCGAGGCTGGCTCGGCCAGCAGGTCATTGCCACCTTCGCGCAGCATGAGCTTTACCCAGCAGGCCCAGCCACCGACGCAGCAGTGGATGAGCGTTGCCGACGAGAAGCGCGACATGGCCCCGTCTGTGATGGACACGCCTACTATCAGCGAGAGCGCCCCCGTGCTGCCGGCAATCTACAGCGATGTCGCTGCGGCGCCGTCCTTGGGCAACGCGGCTAGCTCGCCCGTCATGGAAACTCCTATCAGCGCGACGTCGAACTCGCAGCTGCTTCTGCCGCCGGTGACGAACGCAACCGCAGCCGCAGCCGCAGCCCCAAGTTACGCCTCGGGTTTCAGCTGGACTTCGTCAGTGCCGAGCAACATTGGCACGCCTCTCCAGTCGATGCCTACGACCGAGGAAGAACCAGCCGACGTCTCTATGCTCTCCACCGCCACCACTTCTAGCTCGCCCGTTGGCGGTGTCTCCGCCACTCTGACTCAGCCATATAGCACCGACCTGACCTACTCGTCCAGCTTCCGCTCGGCTAACGCTGACTACGGCGGTGACGACACTCTGATCTCGCCGCCCCGCTGGGCGCCCGATGGCCAGCTTCTGCCGACCACCGATGAGGCCGGCAACATTTACCGCTTCAGCGAGCTGTCTTCCATCTCGTCTGGCTTCGGTGACACCGAGACGCCGTCGCTTCCCCGCGGCCAGTCACGTGGCAACAGCATCTTTGCGCGCAACTCTACCAACCGCGGAACCCACTCCCAGCTCCTGACTCCGTCGCAGCCCGGCCGCTCTTCTGCGCTCTCATCCTCGAGTATGCCGCCTAAGACGCCGCCGCCCGTTGCTATGCGCGAGTCTTGGTCGCGCCCTGTAGTCGGCCAGCGTGATACTGTCTTCACAAACACTACCGAGGATAGCTCGCCTCAGCGCTTCAGAACCATCTCTTCTTGGGTCCAGCAGCAGACTGGCCGTGTCCGTCGTGCCCAGCATCGGGCCGAGAAGACCGGCGAGAAGCCGCAGGCCCCCGAGGAGCCCAAGCTGACGCTGATGATGCCCGACGGCGAGGTCCCGCGTCCTGTTGACATGAACACGGCCAACAAGCGGTAGTAGTCTCCTTGTTCCTTTGTCTTCCTCTCTTATAGTATTATTATTTTCTTCTTCTTTTTCTTCTTTTTCTTCTTCTTCTCACACTCTCTTGACGGCACCTTTTGATACGATCTTGACTCAACTCGACTCGACGTGGTCTTTTTTATTAGTTTACTTATTTCTGGCTATACAGCCTCTTATTTCCATACACTTGCTCTGGCTCCGGACTTCCAATCTGTTAGATACACGCTTGGGAGGACTGGAGGCTTGGGCTCACACGACAACTTCTTTAAGGCATGCTCTTTTCAAAAAGAACAAACCCTTCCAAACTCTAAAAAACAAAACACCTCCTTTGGCTCTTCGTTGTGTCTCTCCTCCCGCTCAACGGCGATAACCCTCATAGCCTCCTCTCTCTCTATTTCCCACCCCTTATATCTTCTGTAACTCTACCTGTCTCTATCTATACTCTTATTAGCTGGGATCGAAACAGTTAATCCACTGTAGTTATTTACTTTTACTCATCTTATCATCATCATGTTTGTGGCTTTACTACGACTCACGTCTTGTTGCCTGGACCCTGTTTGCAGAATTTTATATAGTATTTCGCTATGTATCGCTTCATATAAAGCATCTTAACTCTATTTTGCCCTTTGTTTCTTTGTCTATTTGTGAATATAATATCTGCCTTGTACTATATACTATTATACTATTGATATCGGTATTTGTTTTGCTAGTCACCATAAACCTTGCCATTGGAGCACCTTGAAACAAGGCACAGCCCCCCCAGTCTCAAACAAGTTGAAGCGACAACTTAGCTAGACCAGGCTAAGGAAGCTGGCCAGCGTGATTCTTGTATTCTTGTATTCTGTCAGCAGGAACGAGAAAACGAGCAGTACCAAGATAAGTCGATCGCCAGCTAGCCAGATCGTCGACTACACAGCTGTACACATCTCATTCCATTCCATGGCTCTACCCTTTTACTGGCATAGCCACCGGCAGGCTAGTCCTGGATCTCTTCTTAGCCCATCCATCACGCCTTCTCTCGGCTCTTGGCTGACTTTTTGCCTACGAACCTAGAACAGCCCACAGCTTCCGGGTGTTCTACTATCTAGTTGTATGTACATTCTTTGTCCAGTGACTACTATCTACCCTTTCTATCGAGGCGAAGAACGAGGCGCAGCAAGTATCTGGTCTAATGCGACTAGAAACTCCTAGTCACCAGGCACCGACATAAGCATTCTACCAGGATGGGAATTGCTGCATTCATAGTGATACTTATCTGTTAACAATGCTGTAGTTTAGTCTGCCTTTTGGTCTACTATCAATTAGCATCTTTATGTAGCTTAGCCTGCCAAGAACACTGCAATAGGAAGAACGAGACTTTCCAACCACCAAGGCAAAGCAAAGCAAGCAAACAGTTCATATCTCTGGCATTAATATATCATAGCAATCAAGAAGGGCCTTTTATTCAAGGTATTATGTTTTTTATCCCATTTTTTCCTCTTTCAGCATTGACTTACTTAGCCTTTCATAAAGTAAAGTAATTACACTGTGAAAAAGTCAAAAGATAGCTGTGGGGAGGACTCGGGTGCCAAGAATAGTAACAACCTGCACTGTAACGCTTCTATTCTGCTGTTATTGTCTTTTTTTTTGTTCGTGTTTGCAATTGCAACCTTGGACAATGCAGAAAGCGGATACTCGATAGAAAAGTAATTAACTCTGTTGCCCCCCATCCTTGTTGCTGCTACTTAACTTGGTAAATGGGATTTACCGCAGGCAGCCAGGCAACTTGCCCACCCAAAAGGCGCAGCAAGGAAAAAAAATAATAAGAAAGAAGTGAAGAAAAAGAAAAGGTTACTATAGTTGTAACTGTTGCTTGTTTGTTGTTTGTTCTGTTGTCTGGAGTTCTGCTTCAGAAAAGGGTAGTTTCACTTTATTGCTGCTGCTGCCATCTTACGTTCCTTCATTTTTTGCGCTCTTTCCACTTTACATTCTCGTTTCGTTCCCACATATCTCAAATAGCGGGCCCAGGCTGTGACTTTTATTTTATATAAGGCTTCATATTTTCTCTACTCATCTTTGCGATCTTCCCGTTCTTCTCCAACCCTACTCTCTGCAACGCCGAGGAAACTTCCAGCGATCAGAGCTTATCCTCGCAGCCCTACGATATCTATCTTATTTCTTTCCTTTTTCATATAAATCTAGTCGAATCTAGTCTCTTAGCAGCCTGCCATTGGCTTTTTCTTTGTCACTGTTGTGTTCATAGACCAGTGCATCTCTCCCCCTCTTCCTCTCTCCTCCTCATATTTCTTACATACTCTCTTTTACTCAACATCAATATGCTTGACGAAAACCTGCCCACGTTCCGGGGCAAGCCTTCGGCTGAGAACCCCACCAACACACTTTTCACCTTCACTCACCATGGGTCCTCGCCCAAGCCCGAGTTTCTTCTGCGCCGGCCCGACCCGATGCTCCCCGAAGCAAAGAACAAGTACGCCATCGCACTTGCCGACCCGCAGCTTGCCGATATCATCTATGCCGAGGTGCTCGTGGATCCCGAATGGCGCCAGAACAGCGCCAACGACGGTGCCAACGGAGGAGCTACAGAGCCCTCACCACCGGAGACTATCAACTTCCAGCTGTACAACCCGGACCAGACCATCGTGATGCGTCAAGTGCCAGGCTCATGGGGCCGCGGAGGCAGCTGGGAATTTGAGATGCTGCAGACATCATTCCGCAAACCCAGCACTAGTCAGATCGATCGTGAGCGCGAGGAACAAAACGGCCCCGCATCACGCGATCTTGTGCCGCGCCTGACGTTTCGCTGGAAGCGCAGCAGCGGCCTAAGCAACAAGACGTTGACGTGCTATTTAGTCGGCACCAGCGCCGATCTAGGCAGTGGCCGCCGCGGCGCAAAGGAGCCTGACATCACCGTCGCACTTGCTGAGCAGAACAAGCACGGCGACGCGCTGATGGCTATTTACCAGCCCAATATGCAGAGAGTTGAAATCGAAGACCGCCGGGGCTTGGAGATGGTTTTGCTACTGAGCTCAGAAGTCATCCGCGACCTCTTCATAAGCTCCAAGGACCCTTACAACCTCGAGCGCCGTGGCCGCCGCAAGACTTCCCGTCCCAATGTCGGAGATGGAGCCGCCTCCACATCACCTGACGCCCAGGCCACCAACCCCGCCGAGTCCGCTGCCGTGATGTCTGGCGCTGCAGTTGCCAATACTTCCAACACCACCCCTACGGCGCCTGCAAAGAAAGCCTCACCTCAACGTAAGCCGCTGCAGGAGACGGCAGTTGCTGCAGTTGAACAGCACCGCAAGAACAGTCAGACACCTTCACCACCGCCAGCACGCCAAACTCAAGCCGAGATTGACGCCGAGACAGAACGTCTGCGCAAGATCTACGAGCGGGAGAAACGTGACCGCGAGGAAAAGAAGCGCAAGGAGCAAAAGCGCCGTGAGGAAGCCGAGCGCGAGCGACTACGTCGCGAGCTCGAGGTTGAGAAAGAGACCGAGAGGCTACGGAAAATGTACGGCATCCAGGGCCAGGACTTTAACGCCTCATCGTCTAGCACTACCAACATTAATGGTAATTATACGACCGCAGCTCCGGCTCCTGAAAGCAGCCACAAGCCACAGCCGCCTATCCTACCGCCTAGACGGCCGGTCAGCTACAGCGCCTCACCGTACCAGCAGTACTTCTCCCAACAACCACAAACCGGCTACCAAGCACCACCGCCTGCGCCTACACCTAACCACCTATTGACAGGCGGTGGCAGTGGAAGCAGCGGTGGACGTTTCAGCCATGCGCATGCGCTGGTAGGAAAGCTAGAACAGTTGCCTCTAGCCAGTCAGGCAGCATCTACCGTCACGGGCCTCCTTGGTAAAATCAAAAAAGATGATAAAAAAGTCACAAAAAAGCGCAGTTTGTAGAGCATGCTAGCGTGTGCTAAACCAGTCAGTCCCGTCAGGACCATCTATATACATGAGCGGAAAAAAGATCCGCATACAACAAGAAGAAGAAGAAGAAGACGGAGAAGGGGGAGAGAGGGGAGAAGGGATGCTCATAGGACAAAGGGTGACGGCATATAAGACTGTGCTGTAAATATCGTCTTGGTGTCGTTTCCTAGCTGAGTACCTCGTTCATGTTCGTGTTTCTGTTTCTTTTTCTTTTTGTTTTTTACGATATCACGTCTGTTTCCTTTTAGCTTGCATCTATCATTGTGCAACAGGTGAGCTGTGTCTCATAACATGTCCTCTTTTGCCGTTAGGCCTTTCTTTTGGCCGTGGCCTGATTCTACAGGCCAAAGTATCATTATAGTTTTATTGTTCTTATAATAATATCATTACCATTAGCTTTAAGTGACTACGTTTTTTTTCTTATTTCTGCATTTGTAATATCTACCTCAATAGTATCACGTGCATATGTATCATTTTTTTTCAAAATCCGCAAGCACGGCTCAAAGTGGATATTTCCATCTTCTGTCTCTATTATTATGTACTTTGCTAAGTAATTACTTGTTGCATGGTGATATTTTTACTCGGCTTTGCTGACTAAGCCTCCTGAACCTGGATCCAAGCAGAGCTCAGGTCAGTGAAGAAAGAAGCGCCCTTAACGGTAGTAGGGGCGCCGGCAGTTGTTACATTGCAGTTGGTGATCCAGTCGCCCTGCTCGGCGTACTTGTCCTTGATCAGATCGACATAAGTGTCGAGGCTGCACGAAGAGCCGGGGCCGTCTTGGCACGAAGGAATAGGGTAGACAGCGTCGTTGAGCTTGATACGAACAAAGGTCTCCTCGTGCGACTCAGTCTCGCTCAGCAGAGTTTCTTTGGGCTTGCAGCCAGAAGAAACCGAAGTGGCAGCAGCCAGCACGGGGTCTAAAGAGGTGGACGAGGTGGTATTGGAGTAGTGCGCGATTGAGGTAGACAGAGACGAGGTAGCGTTGTTGGCAACACGGCAGGTCATGCGCTCCCAGGAAATACCACCACGCATGCAAGTGTAGTGCGAGGAGACGAACAGACGGCTAGGATCACGCTCAGAAGCGGAAAGATCTTCTTGCTCGTCGAAGACGCCGGATACGGCTACAAGCTCAGACAGCTGCCCATCGTTAACGAAGGCGGTGATGATCTTGGGCAGGTCGAACGAGGCGCCGGTGGCATCGATACCGGTGACGTTGTCGGCGCTCATAATGTCCAGCAGAGAATCCAGGAAGGGAGTCATGATCTTGGGCGCTAGCGCGTCACCGCGGCCCAGACCGTACCAGTAGCGCAGATCCTGGAAGTACTCATAGTCAAGCAGCTCTTCGTCAGTGAAGATGTTGCACCACGGCGACAGCGTGCCGGTGATCTGCGATTCGAAGCCACACAGGTACGGCATTTGAGAAACGTCGGTGGTCGTCAGCGTGAGGTTGCCGCTGATCAGAGCCTGCAACCGCTCCTGGATCGGGGGAATGTAGATGCCGTTCCAGACCGATGTGTAAGTACTGCCCTCGTCGTCGGAGAAGGCGGTGCACTGGTCGGCCGGTGCCAGCGAGTTGCCAATGGCGCCGGCGTAAGTCTTGGACGTCACCGAGACTACGTTGCCAAGCTCCTCGGCACGAGGGCCCAGGAAGCCGCGGGCAAAGTTGCGGGCCGTCTGCAGAACCCGGGTGTAGTTGTTCGCCCAGGTGTAGAAGGCATCGCCGTCGTCGTACAGATCGGGGTAGCGGGTGCGTAGGGTGTATCCCATATCATAGGCCTCCTTCCAGCCCGTGGGGCTCTCCATAGCAATCTGCTCATCCTTGTTCTTCAGAGCCGGCTCCCAGTCCTTCAGGAAGGCAAGTTCGCCAGTAGCAGTAAAGTTTCCGGCTTGGAACTATTCAACCATTTCTTGTCAGCAAGGTGTGATAAAAACAAGTGCGCATATCAAAAGAAACTTACCCGGTTGTACATAGAGACCCAGCCGCTGTAAGCGCCGCTATCGGGGTAGCGCGAGCCGTGACGCGAGACATAGGCGGCCTTGTCAACCTTGCAGTTGACGGGCACGGCAGAGGAGATCTGGTTGACATTGGGGCCTACATTACCATGTTAGTTGTATATGTAACCCTAGTCATACCCTAGATATTCCTGTTATGATAACGTACCGGCAAAGTACGGGCCGTTAGCACCGACATGCTTCAATGGTTCCTTGGCAGAAGAGCTAGCCGGTAGTTTGATAGCATTTTTGGGAGCCAAATATTTGACAGAAGAAGAAGCCGAGACAGCGCTGGCCGCAGTAGCCAGCAGAACGATGTTGTTGATAAAAGGAGTCATTGTGACAGCTAAAATTAGTAGAGATTATATTAAAGAGAAATATAGAGTAGGAAAAAGAAAGAAAGTAACGAGAAGAAGAAAAGAGTGTACGCGTCTCTGATATATTGGGAGAGAAGCTGCCAAACGAATGGAGGAAGGACCTGAAGCTTTTCAAAGCGATGCGGTGGCCTGGCGAAGAGAAAAAAAGGGAAAGATCAGAAGCACAGACGGTGCGGATCTCGAGCGTCTCTTATACTGCATTGCCAACCGCTTGTTCGTCTCTACTTCGTTCTTTATTCTCTCAGCGAAGACTTGGAGTATGTTAGCTAACCCGAGAACAGGATTCCATCCCGGCTTGAAGCCAAGCCAAGGTCGACCCGGTGCACTAAACTCCTGCTTAGTATCTGATATTAGAACCAAGAACACAGCACTGCAACGGCAAACAAAGCTCTAGGTCGTCTCCCCGCCACAGGTGCTACTGCGACCTTCCTCCTCTTCCCCCATTATGAATTTGGCTTGCTTGGACTAAGAGCATTACACACACCCATGGCTAGCTCAGGAACCTGGATCTCAAATTTCTGCTAGACAGAGGACGGTTTTGTTTATGCCACGAGCCAGGATGAGACTTTAGCTTCTTTCGGTCACCGTGCTTTCTTCAAGAATTGAGAGAGAAGACAATGAAGTCTGTCAACCAGCCCCTTGTGCCCCCCTGCTCTTGTTTCTTCGACGGCTGGCTTTCATCTACGACTCAACGGCCCACGTGCGTTGTCATAAACCAGAACATATCATGTTGTTTGACTGTCGAGCTTTCTTGGCCTAGGCTCCAAGAACTGCTTCGGGAAGCTTGCTCCGAGGCCCATCCTGGCACATTGCGCTGGTGGAAACGACCTCCGTCTTATGTGTCTCTTGTTATTTTCAATACATAGACATGGTCTTTAAGCAGTGAAGTCAAGTTGTGTTTCCAATAGCCACTATCGACTCCATAGGATTGGCTGAGCTACTGTGAGACAGAGATATCTAGCATACTGAGTAGGGATGGTGTCACAGTCATACCATGTGTATGATGTTTATAGAGGCTCTTGAGTCTCAGTAACACAGCATTCACCAGTTTTCCGTTCCCGCAGTCACATCCATTGCCACCTTCTAGGAACGAGATCTACCTCCTTCCTCGGCAACTTCCCGTAGTGGCATCGTCATAACAATGTCATCTTTGCTTACTATCGTACCTCGTCCTGCCAATCCAAAGAACGATGCCACATTTTTGAGACTATTAGATCCAGGGATTTTATATTCTAGAAACTATTGACTCGCCACTATAATCACCGATCTTCTAACGTCGATATATCGAATCAGAGTAAGAGAAAACACGGCTTTCTTTCCGATCAAGACCTTCATGTAACTAGCCCAATTTGGCATTAAGCTTTAAAGTCGATGTTAGGACATTGAAAGGATATGAGAACTGGAAAATTACAAGATTGTAGCAAAACAAGCTGCATTATGCCAACGCCAACTGTCAGGTCTTCCTTTGGCACGTGAAGCAAAGCGTCGCCTGTGATTGGATCCGGGGCATATCTCAAGTAAATCCTTTACTTATCTTTTCAATTCTCTAGTTGTTTTTACCGAACTTTTCGTGCTCAGCTTTCAAGCTACATGATAGTTTCTGCGGAAATCGCATCTTTCCACATGAAATTAATTTCGTTTTATTTAGCTATTCTAAACTATATTGTACTAAAATCAAATATCTACACAGTAGGAGATTTACTAGTGGACCTTTTTTTTCTTCCGTCCAAGAACTATTTTGTCGTCTCTTTATTTTATCGTGAAAACGGATCTTCGCTTAATAGATTGTCAGCCTGTTGCATACAGATACAACTATATGTAGGATTTTACAACAAGCGCAACATCATTGTGAAATCAACTGTAATGCAAAATACAAAGTAGGCCAACCTTCCCTCCTTTGGGTTCATGGTGCCTCCTCCTTTGTCCAAAGATGGAAAATTCTCATCCGTCGTGGGTTTTCAAGAGCCACCAGCACATATCACCAATGTCGCTGTCTATTCTCCCGCATCTATTGGTTTATTTCATGATGCCGTTTTGTGAGGCCCCGTTTGCTTACCTCTCAAGGGGCCTTCTCACCACCTCTGGTCTTTTCCTTTGTGTTTCTACCAGCCTGCCAGGTGGACAGTGAAGAAACAAGTCTAGGCTAGCGCTGCTTATCTTCTACTGCTTCCCCCATGCCGAAATTCGATCTTGTTATCTGTGTTTTTCTGTTTTGCTTTTTTTAGTTCGGACCTCCATCATGGGGGTTTCTCGACGTCTAACGATATACTAGTGTCTGGTCTACGTAAAGACATAAAAGGTTGGATAAAGAAATACAGAGTAGGTAGGGTTAAATAGTATCATAATTAGATATCAACTGAACATGATGTATCACATAGATTTTCAAGGCCATTGCCTATCTCCGAAGAGAACAACTAGAGACATAGATAACAAATACCGGCCATTGGTTAACAATAGCCGCTGGATTAGTGAACATTTGTCTCACTCAACCTATTTTATTAGCGTGAATCTGGCTCATCACACATCGCATATCAACGTACATTGTTATATGCATACGAGCCAATTGCAAGTGCCGCTATCTTTGTTGGTTGTCTTGGTAAAAACAAAGGCTGCTTACATACATCTGCATGGTGAACTGGTGCTGTATACGTATGTAACATCCGACAGCCTCAAATATAGATACCGCCAGAGCTGAACACCCTTGATTGTAAGAAGCTTACTAGCAGCATGCCAATTTTCATACCGCTCACATAGATGTGGCCGGAGCTAAATGGCATCAGCTTTGCACTTTGCTGTCTTGCCTTTCTCTATCTTATCATATTATGGCGTCCAACATCACAATGTCCTTTGCCTAAGCACACAACAGTCCGCGTCTCTCCCAGTCCGTTTTCTTCGGGCCATAGAGATGGGGGTTGATGTACATATGTATAAAAACCACTACCATCCCCTCATTTTTCTTTCTCGCTACATAGACTCTTGTACACATGCTGTATAAGCTCTCATTTTCTTATTCATTTCTTGAAGTATTCGAACAAACCATATCTTCGCTATCCATATTGCCCTAAAAAGATAATCAGATCAACTAAATCATTGTCTAATTGGGAACATCCCGTTCCTATCTTGAATCAAGCCTCCCTTTATTGTGGGCCACTTTGTACTAGGTATGTGGGTGATTGTTCTCCTGCCTTTGAGATTTTGTCGACTTTTTGCTCCATAAGTTCATTATCAATCTCTCATTATGAGGATCGAATCTCATCCATAACTCATTGTTTCTTATATGAAGTTAACCTCTACTCTATCAAAGCAATTCGTTGTATATAAAAGCACAAGTCACGGTCACTGACGCTTCTCATCTCTCTCGCCTTTCATAGCACCGACTCCCTCTTGTCCCTCTGCTCTGATATTCTTGTAATGCCCACTATCAGTCCTGAAGCAGCGGCCCCTACTCCGTGGAAGCCGGACCCAGAATTCATAGGGGCCGTATCTTCCATCTATACTGCTCGTCACATAACACCTAAAATCCCCTTCAACACACCTTTTGTGCGCCGCCAGCTGCTTAACGCCACATCCATGATGCTACGCTATAGCCGTACCACCAAGCTCGACCCTCGTGTCGAAAAAAAGGTATACACAACCACCTCATCAACGGATGGCACCGAGCTGCAGATCTTCCACTACTGGCGCAATGACAAGACTCGCGGTGATGCCCCTACCCCGGCCATTGTGCACTTCCACGGTGGAGGCTTCATGTCGTCAAGTGTAGAGATGCTCGAGGAGGGACCATTGCTACACGTCGGCGAGACAGCCGTGCCGTACTTTAGCGTGGCATATCGCCTGGCCCCAGAACAAAAATATCCTACCCAGCACAACGACTGCTGGGATGCCCTGAAGTGGGTTTATGCTCAGGCTGCCGAGTTCAATGTCGACCGTAACCGCATCGCTGTAATGGGCGAGAATAACGGCGCCGGCCTCGCTTTGTCTGTTGCTATGAGAGTACGTGATGAAGGCATCTCACCACCGCTGGCTAAGCAGATCCTCGTGTATCCCATGATCGATGACCGCACGGCCTGTAGAGCCCCTGACCCCATGATTGCTCCTGTGGCTGCCTGGTCACATGATGACACTAAGTGTGGATGGCACTCGGTGTTGCCTCAGGAGCCCGGAAGCGACGATGTTCCCGTGGCTGCGGCGCCGGGCCGTGCCACAGTAGAGGAGCTCAAGGGCTTGCCCTCGACATACATAGATGTTGGTGTCATTGATGAGTTTAGAGAGGAGTCCTTTGAGCTAGTGCAGAAGCTGCTCAAGGCAGGTGTCATGACTGAGTTCCATCTGATCGATGGCCATATTCATGCCGGCGAGTTCCTGGCAGCCGAGACTAAGAAGGCAAAGCAGATATTGTCACTAAGACAGACGGCCATGCTCAGTTTCTAAGTTGATGCTTATTGTGCACAACATGACAGAAGAAAGTCACGTGTGAACCTTCAAAGTGACGTTGATAAGTCGTAGGCTTGTGGCTCTCAAGATAACATATATAGGAATGAATTGATGATTATTTAGAAATGTATAACATACCAAGTAGTAACACTATTACTCGCCACATATCTTTGCTTGGAGAGTGCCTTAATAGGGAGAATCAAGGTTCAGTTCCACAATACTGATGTCTTGCCAAGAACACTTAAACAGCAGATAGACCTCGTTCTGGAAGTAGTTGTGCTTTTTGTTGACCTGCGAACCCCAAAGCCCAGAGGTGGAGAACCCTAACCCCCAAAGTAAAGTCAAGTCTACAAACAGATAGGTAGATATAATCATATAATTTTATTGTGATATCATATCTTAGCACATGTGAATACTTGACTTGGTTGTGTTTAACGTAAATTTGAATCATCTTTTAAAAATAGCAATTAAAAAAAACTACCAGAAATAGCAAGTCCCTGACCCTGAAGGCTCAAAAAGTCCTCGATCATGGATTTGTATGTGTTTATCAAGAGATTAAACAGACGTCGAAGACAGTTGTACCATTGTAATTTCATCAGCTGGACCGCTACCTTTTTGCCTCCTCCACCTTGACAAAGAAGTTGTACTGCTCCTGCTCTAAGCTTCAGATAGTTTAGTTACATAGCTAATTTCCTCTAGGCCGAATTGTTCCTTGCCGTCTATCCACATATACATGCCAAAGGCAAGCCGTTTTGGGTTTGAATCTATATCGGCCTTACAAATAGAGCCTATGCCAGAGTTCATGGCAGTATAGGCAAGGATAGAGCCGAGAGAGCCAGATAATCGGGGTAGGCATATAAAGTCGTTGAATGTATAGACAATGGCCAGTACGAAGATGTCCAAGATGAGGATAGAGATGCCGAGGTAGAATGAGGTTCGGTCGAAGGTGATCCTTGCGTATCTTTTATACGATCACATTATATAGCTCTACTTTATTTATTTAGCATGTCTGTAGCTAAGGTAGCATAAAACAGATAGAAGAACGGGAAGGCAGTTTCGAAGCTCGATTTAATTATGGCTTCCGGAATCGATGCAAAGAAGTTGAAGAATTAGTCTTAGATTTCAGATGGAAGACTAGTTTTTATAAGCTCACCTATGCAGGTTGTTGGATAACTTCGATTTCGTGGTGCCCCATCCATGGTCAGAGTTGAGGTGGAATTCCAGGTCATATCCACCATGGTGCGGTTTTTTAGCAGAGATCCAAAGAGTCTGCTCTTGGATGGTTTCGTATCCTTAGACAAAGCCTGATCTGTTCACTAGGGCATTGTATGTGCCCAATGATATGTATGGACGACAAGACATCACAGCGTTACTATAGTGTCATTAAAGAGTCATTCGAGGCTACATCCGCATGCCACTTACTCTAGGTTAAGATTTGTGCTCGACATCTGTTTGTGGGATTGACGAGAAAGCCTTCATATGAAGACCGAGGTGATAAAGCCAATTGTCGAACATCACCCATCCCACTTATCCATCACACCATCTGCATGGCAAGTAGTTTCCAGTTCTGAGTGCATGCAGGCCCCAAAACACGTCTTCAGGTACTGTCATCTGTACCACTGGACTTGACGGGGTAGAGAAGTGTCTACATCCTGGGTTGAACTTGAAGCTAGTAGTAGTGATGTTATATTGAATACCATCTTCATCTATGATGGATGACGGTACAAAGGATATATCTGAAGTTGACCAAGGCTTAGGGCCGCTACAAAGCTTGGAGCATGACATTTACTAGTGCCTTTATTGATATTCAAAAGGCTTGCTTCTGCGGTAGAATCGTTACCCATATCTACTGATCGAGGAGGTGCCTAGAAAGTTTATGAATTTCGATACATCTTTGAGCACTAAAACACAATCGAATTGATAAATAGAAAAGCTGATATTGAGTACTATGGAGTTTGGGCATTAAGTAGTGACTGGTAGGTAAAGGGCTTCTGTAACAGCAAGGAAGCCCAGAGAGAACAAACTGGTAGATGTACCAGTGTTTGGAAGTATATGGGCACCGCCGTAGGCCTTGATGCAAAATATAAGTAGGCTCCTAAGTTTAGGAGCGGCCGAAAGGCTGTAGAAGAAGCTTGGGCGCATCGCAAAGATAGGCTAGAAAGAGAGCTAGCGAAGAAGAAACTTCAGGATGGCATGATTGATTTGCAGGTAATCTGATAAGTGGTTTCCTTCAATTTGGAGGATGAGGCAGATAGGCCAAAGGTAACTAGAGTTCAATTGGCAACATCGTGTAAGGTTGATTGTCAAGTCAAAAGATTCATGACATTGTGTCGGAATTGTTGATGGGAGTTTGGGTTTGAAAGTAAAGCATTTTTGATGGTTTAGGAAAGGTTTGTTTATTGTTATGATAATTTGAAGATTTGTTGATTGCCTTTTGTAAATTCACATTTATATACAACATGTCTACTATATCATGTGACTGAGGCTAGTTGCAATAGTAGTTACCAAGATGAAACAAAACAAACCACTACTGAAAGCCGATAGCACCCCCAATAGTTATGATACTGGTGTTGATACGTCAACAATGATATCCAGACTATCCATTCTAGGCTGTGGTTGTCATTAGCAAAATTCCAGGTATCTCTCAATCTAGGGATTTTAGAGCTATACAGGATTGAAAGACTCTGTATTCTCAAATTTATTCGAGATATACACTCCTTCTCGAGTCTTTTCAGTATTACAATAGTTTGACTATCCATAGTAGCTATTTTGTGTTCATTCAATATTCTCTACGATGTCTTTTACATGTGTAAGTTGTTGTATTACCTTCACTATGTTTCTTATCTCTTGTTGTTTATAAGGGCTCCAGGCCTCATACAACTCTATGCTATGCTAGGCTTGAAACTAGAACCCCTAGTCCTTAGTAAGTTCCGTGACATCTAATAAATTTTGGCTTGCCAAGTCAGTTTGTAGTACATATAATAGTTTATGTCTCATTTATGTATGTCATCTATCTAGCTTTTTCTATGCGTTCTCGCCAATATAGTTTCTAACTATTGTGAATAGCTACGGCTATCTTTGGATAATTGTGATGACATATGCGTGGAGGAAATGGGATAAAATGAGATATGAATGAATTTTTAAGAGTGAAAATAAAAGGATGATAGCAAAATAAGTAAAGGTATATAACTTGGAACTCGACATGAAAACAAAAATGAAAAGATCAAGACAAAGGAAATTGGCATAATATATCAGTTAATAACAAATAGGAATGTGATATGGTAGAAGTAAAAGAGATAATAGTGGCAATAGACATAAGTAGATAGAAGAGGTGGTAGGTAGTGAGTAGTAATACTTGAAGTAATAGTTGCCAAGAATGACAGATGCAATATAAGCTGGATATGCCTTAGTCCACATACAGCACCAACCATGAAAATAGACAGGAAATAGTGGAAAAATATAAAAGAGAACAAAGAAGATGATGAAGTAGATGTAAACATAGAGAGAAATCCTCCAGATGATCCGCCGGCCCAGCAAAAACAGCAAGAAGAAAAATGAAAGAGGGAATAGACCACAAATATGGGAGATAACAAGATCAAGAAAGTTTGGCTGAATAGCAAAATGAAAAGTGTATAACAGTCGAGACGAAGTATGTCTTCTTCTAGCCTTTTTGGATGGGAGAGATAGTCCATATGGACAGAAAAAAAAGCAAAGGTATAGGAATCAAAAAGGAGAGGTTTAAATAATACCACCTGGTGGATCGTAAGCCGTTGCTGCTCCCCTAGCAGCCGTATTTAGGCCAGCGCTACCAGGAACGTCTTGCGGGCCCTCATGTGAGTTGTTTGTCTTGCGTAGCATGAACATGGGCTTCTTGCCCTCCTTGTCCAGCTGTTTGAACAATATGAGAGGTTTCTCATGTGGTCCCAAACATCGTTCTTGGTCACCATAAACAATGTACAGCGAGTACTGCTCCCAGGGCGCATTGATCTGATATTTTCGCAATGCTGCTGGCAACACCTTGTAGCATGGGTCTTCTAAACTGACACGGAAGGACTTGAAAATTTCTACTGGCGTGTTGCTACCCGAGCCACCCGTGCCAGGTGTATCTGGTGCAGGTGTCTCGCGACGACGGGGCACCTGCATCTTGTCTCGAGATGAGCCATGGCCGTACTCGCTCTCGGCAAACGTTGACCGTGTCGACGATGGTGGATCTGCCCGATAAGACCGGGAGGCTAGGGTTGTTGGTTGGTTGATTGGTGGCGATGTGGGTGAGGGAATATTGGTGTTCGAATAAATGGGTGATGAGGCCCCTGGTGTGAGACCGCCGTTCATTGTCGATAGGTGATTTGATGACAAGATTCGCTCGTTACCATTGGAGCCCTCCATCATGGAACGATCATGGGAGGTCTGTAAATGCGATGGTGAGGGGGCAATGACGGGCTGGAACTTCTTAGTGGATAGGGTACGGCCTAGCATTCCTAATTGGCCAGATCCAGACGTGGCAGCTGGTGGTGAGATTGTTGTCTCGAACGAATAGCTGGGTGTGTTGACGTTTGGTAGCGGTTGCTGGGCGTCTTTTACTAGTCGTAAAGCAGGCAACATGTCCTCGCGCAGACGGCGGAAGTCATCGGTAATCTGGCGGATATCATTTTCTAAAACGTTCACGCGGTCGTCCCTTTGGCGCAGTTGCTCAGCGAGCAGTCGAATGTCCTTGATGGTAGCAGTCGAGTATTCAGCTTGGGCATCGGCGGCTATCAGATAAGTCGATGGTTAGTACAAAAAGCGTAGAACGATGATATGCAGAACCGAGAGATCGATTTGATTGTCATGGGCATGGGTTATAGTAGAGGCAAGGACGTACAAAGTGGGATATAATGATCACTCTCCATGGGAATGTCCTGGGCTTTTTTGACATCGTAGACGCTCTTAAGTATAGTCAGACGATGACCAACACTAGTAATTCCCATACTCTTCAGATCATCGTGGAGTAGCGCAATTAAAGCTTCACCCACGATTTCGTTTTCTATGTACATAAACGGAATGTTAGTTCGTTGCAAACGGATATGGACATGCAGCCATTGTGACGGCCAGAGTCGTGGATAGAGCCGCATAACGTACCAATAAACACATCGGCATACTGTTGTAGGCCAATTGTGGCCAGAAAATCGGCGCACTCGTCGGCGGTCCAGTCGGTTATCAAGGATTCGGGCAGTCTGTCGCTACTAGAACGGTGGCCGTAGGTAGTGGGCGTGTGTTCACTAGATGAGGGCATTTCAGAGTCGTATGGTGACACCTCGGAATCAGCCACAGGCGAGCTGTCGGCAATGTGGCCGTCGTACTCGTCGTCAGCGTCAGACTCGGTATAATTGGTCCCAGATTCGAAGCTCATCTTGACGGATTATGGGTCATGAGCTAGAAACCAAGTGTGAGAGATGGGATGGAAAGCCGGGTAGGGCGATGAGTCGTTGTGGTCAGAGCCGTGCTGTGTACTTGCTGTATCGGATATCAATTTGTAGGCGGCAGTGCAAACAAAAGCCGGTGAGGTGGTGACGTTGATGTAGAGATGCAGAATCGACGTGCACCACTTAACAGATGCGTGTTTTTTGGGCCAGCAACAACTAGCGAGTCCAGGAAATTGGGGATAGCTAGGTACTATCTACTGCAAATTTCGAGCGAGGCTAAGGCTACAATTCTGCTGCTCGAGCTGGTGTCTGTAGATCTGGCTTGGGCGGAGGGTTCGTAGCAAAGTGGTTTGCCGTGTTAGAAGCCGCACAGCAAGAACGATGGTCGCCGTCAAGGAAGATATTGATTGATTCGGAGGTGGATTGACCTGGCTGGACAGGCAATTGACGACGAGCAGTTTGCTTGTTCGTCAAATCTTGGACTGCGAGCAGATTGAATTGTGAATCGGATGCAGCCAGAAACGGGTCGATAGATGGATAGATGGTAGAGAAAGGGGGCGGGGTCTGGGATCTCGTGTTGTCGGTCGGTTGATGGGTTGAGACGCAGAGTGTTTTCACTATAAGGCTCTGTCAGGCTCGGCCAGGCTTAGTTACAAGCGCCAGAATGTCTCTACTTCTGTGTTGATGGTGTTGCTAGGCCGTCTGTCGAGTATCCCTTTGAGGAACAATGACGAAAATAAGAGTGAGGGCAGATTGGCAGCGCAGAAAATAGGTGTGCTGTGTGGTGTTATGTTGTGGGTTGGCGCAGAGACGGGCGGCTGCACAACGATCTTAGATAATATAAGTATGGCGGTATCGTCGGCAGGCAACGGTGATGAAAGAAGCCATAAAAGTGTGTATATCGTAGCAGCAGATGAAGAAAAAACCCCGTCTCGCAGAAGTGGCTAGATGTGTGGCAGAAAAAAGTCGAGATGGCAAATGATGCGTGGAAAATGAAAAGCGTTGACCAATTGTGTTTATTACCAGTTACTATAGTTAGCGGTAGGACGTAAAACCTAGGTCAAGCCAGCATATAGTTAGGTGTATTAGTTGCAATAAAAAGTGTAGGATAAGCTGTGAGCTTTAGCACTAGCGCCTTGGGCGCTATATGCAAATGGGCTTTGTGTAGGCAAGTCCCCTGTGATTAGACTCTATAGCTCAGTGTTCCGATGTTTTTTTCTTCCAAGTTCTAAGAAGAATACAACTAAAAGAACTCCGCAAGAAACTGTGGGACAAAACAAGCGCCAGCCTTTGCTAAGAACGGTAACTATTATTTTTGTTATTTCCTTTTAAGAGGCAATTCGATGCAACTCCACTTCACGATAATAAGCAGGAATCTCTTACAATAACTGAACCACGTCTCTCACCGGCAGACCACCAATTTCAGATTGAGATGATTAATTTCTTACCTAGATGAGGAGGCTATAGCTGTTGTTGACGCGGGACGCTTCTCGTCATCGGCTCATCCCTTGCTAGTAGATATCCATACATCATATATTGGGCTCTATAGGCATCTTATCTAGCTAAGAGAACCGACTTACATCTATATGCAAATACAGATTACCAGCTGAGCCTAGGGCCCAAGTCGTCCTCGTTGCTTGTTTGCTTATTTCCTTCCTAGCTAGCTAGCTTTTCTCGCGATCCAGGGAAGAGAGACAAAAGGAACGATTTCAATACTTGGCCAGGGCCCCCAACTATCCAACGGCTTTTTTTATTTATTTTTTATTCATTAATCTTGTGGAACTAAACGGCTGGCGTCTACTACAGTACAATTCTACATTATGTATATGTAATCATTAGCTTAAATACCCATGCAACTGGAATTCGGCGTGGAAACCAGCGAAGGAAAGTAAACGCAAAGCCAATGCCTGCCCCTTAGCCTAGCTATCTGCTTGAGACCCCTTGTTTGAGCGCTTTCCACTATCGCACTGTTCGCTCTACCTCAATACACATATACTATCTTTTTGGTGAGCGTGGAAAAGTATCATTGTACTGTCTTTTTAACTTCGGTACAGGTTACTTTGACTTGCACGTGCCCGCTGCTTGTCCCCTGGGTACTTTGTACATACATACACACATTGCTCATTTCATGCATAGAGATTCCATTCTCCCCGGTCCATCTCTCTGATCCGTCTCTCTGGGGGCTCTCTTTATGTTTGTCTCGTTTGGCTGTTTGGTCATGATCAGTCAATCTATTTCTGTATTTAGTGACCTTCATGGTCGGCCTGCCACCCTCTACCAACCCATAGCAACTAGTGCTGCTAATAATAATAGTACTCTGCAGATGTTCATTGTCATAGCCAGCCGCCCGGCCTCACGATACGACATCTCGTCTCCTTAAGCTCATGCGGTCTTTTCAACCGGCTCTTGTTTCTTTTCTTACTTTTAGAAAAGTCAAAATCGATGCAATGGCACATTACAGCGGAGATTAGTACTGTGGACAAGATAGCGTTATTATAGCGCTGTGGTCACAATTAGCCGTCAATAATGCCACAGGAGCTAGTACCACTTTTTAATATGTCACAGCTCCTTCTCGACATTTTTCAGGCACCGTACCTCGTCCAAAGACACCCTATTATGAGCCTTGCTCTTCAGTATTCACTTATATGTAACTTCTCTCTGCGGTTTGTTAGCGGCAACTTCGCTGAACCAAGTATGTATCGTGCTTGATGAATCCACAATCATATCAATCATAATTTGTCCCAAGTCCAATGCCAATACAAGTTCAACGGCTGTTTACATGCAAATGTCCTTTAAATACTCGACATGGCCTGATTTCTGTAGCCTCCATGTCTCGTCTTCTCAAGGGCTTATATAGCTTCCGAATCCTTTATTACGCCCATCCTCAAACACGCCCTACGGCATTTCCAAATAGCCGATGGCCTTGCTATCCAAGCCACTGTAATCCGCTAGTTCCAGGCTTCCAGACTTCCAAAACTTCTAGACTAGGGATCCCGTACCTCTAGCTTTACCAACAAACTCCTACAACTCTGTTTCTAGCTTGAAATTCTATGTCTCACGCTTCTTCCTTTGAACATCAAACTGAACGAGCGAGAAAGCGCAAATCTATCGCCGCGTCTGTTTATAATCAATGTTTTCTCTTCGTTGTTCACTCGTGCCTCGCGTAAATCTAAAACGATATCTTAGTAGACCCAACCATTAATCGACTACTGTCAGTAAGCATCGATTCCATGAACTGAACCATCTAGATCTCCCACCTTGCCGTTCAGTCTTCCCGTGGAATAGCCCGCCCCTGGATTTTCCGGCTGCAGCGTTCTATCGTTTCACGGCCATTCCTAGTGACTATTCGTTTCTCATATACTGTACTGGTAGTATCACAATTACATATATCCGTCTTTATTTATATATATTAATAGTATATCAAGAGAATAGCTCAAATGACACCATTGTGTATTATATCCTACCTTCCCTCAAGCCATTACACTCAATATCCAAGCAATGATGATAATTGTCTACGCAGTTACCAGATTACAAATCCATTCCACCTTGTCACATAACCAAAATTCATATCAGTGCGATTTCTTCACACTTATTTCCCCTCGTCGTCGTTCATCGTCTTGGTTTCAGGTTCTCTTTGCTTCCCCATTGTCGCAACTAACAGTAACCCTATTCATCCTTTGCTTTTCTCTTGCTTCTGGGCTTAACCCTTTTCAATCTTCCTTCCTCAGCCTTGTTACCTTCCTAACTGATTCTAATGTCTACAAGTTTGTAGCCAGTAATAGAAATAAGTATCTTAAGCTATTAGGCGCATGACCATCATTTTGCATCTCAGTGGATATGATCCTAGCCTATGATTAACATTGATGAACGATATCAACTCTATATATATGTCAAAAAGTGAAAAGTGAGTGCCAGAAAATGGCCGGAGAGACTGAACGGCGGCCTGTATCAATCATTCGTCGTATTGTGGTGAAATACCACCGGAAACGTGAAATATTGACAACAACAATGTGTCAATCATTGTCAACTTAGACATGCAGATAAACATATTGCCAGCATGTTGATGTGAAAAAGAATTACAGTATAAAGGGCCGATGGAGTATACTCTACTATCTACTTAAAGGTACACAAGAGCAAAGAACTATGTAGTCACATAATAAAACTAGCTATAGAATTTACTATGCCTCTTGACACCTGAACGTCAAACAACACTGCCTCGTTTTACTAGCGTTCATAAGTTCCCATAAACATGAACATTGATTAACAAACACGTTTAGTACAAAAAGCTAAAACGAGCAATTGGTGTTTTAACGTCACGGTGTTATATATATTTTACGTCTTTATATGAATCACGTGGATCCGACCCTAGTGGATCGTTAGACGTCGAGGGACCCTAATGGCCTTCGAAAAACCCTGCTAATAAAGGTGTGGTCCAGAATGTAGAGAAGAACTGGAGTAAGCACAAGGTCCGCACTTTGGTGACCATGGATGTCAACGGATCCGTTGACACCATTCTCCCCGGCAGGCTCCAATGCCGCCTCCGAAACTTGATGAAATGGGTAGGCTCCTTCGCCACAAACAGAAAATGCCGACTTCGACTCGGCACAGCAAGATCCTATAAAAAAGACATACCGTGTGGAGTCCCCAAGGCTTCCTCATATCGCCCACCCCCTTCATGCTTGTTTATCTAACCCCTCATCAGCTCCAACAACCGCTCCAGCTATGCTGATAATGTGGCTATCTTAACTCCTGGAAAGACATTCATTGTCCACGTCTATCCTTAGCTAGACATACGGCCAAAAGAATGCATGCCTGGGCGAAAGAAAACGGAGTTGCGTTTTCCCCACACAAAACCGAAGTAACTCACTTTACAAGAGCCTAGTCAAAGCCTCACCCATCCATAAAGATTGGAGATGGCTTTGTTTCTGGCTAGGCTCTAAATTCACATTCACTAAACATGTGGAGACCGCTGCCATGACTCGACTTGCCGTCATAGCCTGTGTGATCCCCACTCTGTTCTACGGTGCCGGAGCCTACTGGCCTGGACTCATCACTATAAACTGTAAAGGAAAGCGAATAAAATCAAGGACACAGCACCTTGCCGACAAGCTGGAATATATTCTCCGGATGGCTCTGAGAGCAATCTTACCCGTCTGGAAAACCACACTCGCCTCTGCCCTTCACCTCCGCCCTTCACCGTGAAGCGGCAATCGCCCCTGCTCTTCTCCTCCTAGAGAACAAACGAAGGCTCCTGGCTGCAAGATGGACTAGCCTGGACCACAATCACCCTCTGGTAGCCTGACTAGCCCGATGACACGGCTGGGACGTATACTGGAGACCATAAGAGCCCTCCCCCCCAGACCCTTACTAATGCCTCCACCCAAGATTCCCCTCCTACCCAGACCAAAGAGGACCTTGATCAATCTAAGCTACAGAAACTCACTCACCAACAGCATGGGCATCATGGCATACTCTGACGGATCAAAACTGGAAGATGGACGAACTGGATTTGCCATATATCAAGGTAACTGGCTAATCGACAGAACAATGAGGATCCCTAGGAAAGAATCATGAAGTCTTTGATGCCGAGATAGTGGGTGCCCTGAATAGCCCGAAAACGGCCCTTCAGGCTCCTTGCACACATCTCGCAAAGAACATTCATGTTGTCCTTGACAACCAAACAGCATATGCTTGCCTCTTTCCCGGCTCCGCACCAACAGATACCAGCCAAGCCCAAATCTTAGAGTTCCACTCTCTGGGCCGAACCTGGCTGGATAGACATCGGTGTCGCCATGTCAAAGCTGGACAAGTCACCCTGATCTGGGTCCCTGGACACATTGATATACTTGGCAATGAGATAACAGATACTCTGGCCAAAGAAGGCACTACTTTACCTCCACCACCAAACTTGCCTCCCTCCATTGCTCATGTCAAACGTGATGCTCGGAGCAGGCTACAGGAGAAGTACACCAACTGATGGACATCCTCCGCTCCGAAAACTTACCAGGACCTGGGCAACCCTTAAGACTCCCTTTGAACTGTCTCTCACAAGGAAGACACTGGGCCGGCTATTGGCTGCCCGATCACATCACGGAGATTCGGTGGCACCTTCGCCTACACCATGCAAACTTTACAGATTCATGTTCTTATAGGAAAAAGAAGGACTCACTACACTTCTTCTTCTGCTAGAAGGGCGAACGTCTATCAAAGGTTGTCTCACAAAGACCGTTTCACATCACCATAGACAATACCCTATACACCACAAGGAGCTTAATTTCTACAAATTCATGGAGATAAACTTCTTTGTAGACGTATGCTCCTAACCCTTAGGAGGACTAAGTGAGGGAAGTTAAGCCAGGTCAGCGCTGCTCCTACCCCCTCCGACCTCCTCATCTAATATCTTTGATCTTTTGCATTGCGCGCCTCCATTCCTCCTTTTGTAATTTTCCGGACCTTTATTTCATTTAACGTCTTTATGTGGATCACGTGGATCTGACCCTAGTGGATGGTTAGACGTCGAGAGACCCTAATGTCCCTGGAAGAAGCCTCCTAATAGAGGTCCGGAAAATTACAAAAGAAATACAGAAAACAGAAACGAGCAATGCAAAGGATCAAAGATATGGAGGTAGGAGGGCTTAGTCCTCCTAAGGGTTAGGGGCATATGTCTACAAAGAAGTTTGTCTCCATGAATTTGCAGAAATTAAGCTCCTTGTGGTGTGGATAGGGTATTGTCTATGGTGATGTGAAACGGTCTTGGTGAGAAAACCTTTGACAGACAGACGTTTGCCCTTCCAGCTGAAGAAGAAGTGTAGTGAGTCCTTCTTTTTCCTATAAGAACATGAATCTGTAAAGTTTGCATGGTGTAGGCGAAGGTGCCACCGAATCTCCGTGATGTGATCGGGCAGCCAATAGCCGGCCCAGTGTATTCATTCAGAGAGACAGTTCAAAGATGATCCTGAGGGTTGCAAAGAGTCCTAGCCATTTCATATCTTTTTTGGGGTGGATGGCCATTCCTCCAATCTTTATAGATAAGTGTAGCTTTGACCAGGCTCTTGTGAAGTGGTGTTGTGTGGGACAAACTCAACTCCGTTTTCTTTCTCCCAAGTGTGCATTCTTTTGGCCGTATGTCTGGCTAAGGATGCAGACGCGGAAAATGTCTTTCCAGAAGTTAAGATGGCCACATTATCAGCATAGCTGGAGCGGTTGTTGGAGCTGATGAGGGGTTGCCGGGTAGAATGGTGTTAAATGCTCCTTTGACATCCATAGCCACTAAGGTGCGGACCTTGTGCTTACTCCAGTTCTTCTCTATATCGTGGATTACACAGACCACAAGGTCTGTCGCACTCCGTTTCGGGAGGGCTCCAAACTGTTGTGGATGGAGGATATAGTTCTCGATAGCCGAGTGCGTGACCTTTCTGCCAATATACCGTTCCAGCCCTTTGCCGAGACAGGGTAGGAGCAATGAGTCGTCAAGAGCCGGGGAGAGACGGGTCTTTGTCGGGTTTGGGGATGACCACGATTCACGGTGTTAAATACAAATATTTGTTTAGAGGTTTGTAAGAAACTTATAACCAATGTGTAATACTGGGTTTGTAGTTGTGTAGAGATACCGCATGCTAGCCCATGTTCGCAGTAGTATAGTAGTATGCTGATAACAAGGGGAATAGTAATATCAAATTATTGAAATCCTAATGCATACAAAGTATATCTATCATCAGAGTGGATGTAGAGACTGACGCAGACATATGATCGTGAAGAAAACGTCGACCAGATATAACTTCTGATCATGATTGATGCCATTTTTCCCGAATCCTTTGTGTGTAAGTAATAACCCTAAACTACTCTTTCCCTCAGTGGATATTTAGGGTCTAACATGAGTAAGCGTCTCAATATATATGTAAACAGGAATAGAAGCCATAGCCACCCCCACCCTTGATTTCAGGTAGGACACAGCATGATGGAGTGATGCACATGTGTAGACATATAAGCTACCATTAGTGAGCTTTGATGATACTTTAAAAAAATAAAAAAGATCAAAATGATGGTATATCATTATATCTAAGGTTCTATGAACAAAATTTGCCAAGATGTTAGATGAGCATATAGTGATCGATCACTTATAACTTCCGGCAAACAGAGTGACTTTACTCTTGGCCGATTATTTAATCAGAGTATAGGCACTTCATCATCAAAAAGCTATGTGAAAGACATGATGATGATTAACCATTTAACCTTTTGTATCGCCCATACTACAAATATTATCTTACATAAGCAATACATAAGTATGAAGAAGAAGGTGCAAACAAGGGAAGCATTTTAAGATCTTTGTTCTTATCACGGGCCGTATTAGTAAGTATAAAGAAGGGGCATTAATATCGAGTGTAAAAGAAAGGAAGAAGTGGGAATGATTGTAGATATAAGGAAGAAGAGTTCATTAAAAGTAGAAGGAAAAAATGTATGTAAGGTAAGACATGTTTAGAGAAAAAAGAGAGAGATATAGAAAGAAGAAAACACTCGATAGGCTTTTATTGACTCATTAGGGGAAGAGATAATAAGGCGCGAAGAGAAAAAGGGGATAAAGATATGGATATGGGGTTGTAATATATAAAGACGAAAGGATGGGGTGAAAGAGGATAATAATGGAAATAAGATCAAGGAACACCCACTCGCCCTTATGACACCAACCAAAGTAATTTATAGAATATTGTAGGAAGAAAAACACCAGTATGTATGCAATGTAAAACGTAATATCAGAACATAATCAACAGAAACCGAGCAAGTTCTTTCTCTATACCTGCCCGTGACATGTAATATAATGGGCGGGAACCATAGCTTAGGGAATAGTTCTCTTGGTTTTCTTCTTGCTTTTTGTTGTATGATGCCGCCATGTAAAATATATCAAACGACCAAAATATATCATTCAAGAAACCCGGGCATGACGAAGTGGATAGGAAAAGGGAGGGAAAAGAAATTAAGAAGTAGAAAAGGAAACCCAGTGTGATAAAAAAAAAATAGAAGTATATATTCAACAAATGCACCCCGTTATTTTACCGTAGGGGGTGCTTCGTATCCTCCGCTGTGAGGGCCAGAACATCCTTGATGTTCCAACGCGGCGCCAAATAATGGCCAACCGTACCGTTGGCTTTGCGCCACTCGGCCTCGGTTTCGGGCGTGACACCTTCAGGCAGTGGCGGCTGACCGCCAGCAATACCAGACGAGTACTTGAGCTGAAGCAGATCACCAACTTCATCACAAGCAACTAGCAGACGGTTAAGATCTTCCTTGTTGTGGGCAGCTGAGATGCAGAAGCGCACACGCGACGAGATAAGCGGCGTTGCGGGGTATCCAACAACCACGACAGAGATCTTACGGTTGGCCATTTCTTGGCTGAAAGCTGCCATCTTGCCGGGGTTATATACGACAACGGGGATAATGGGCGAATCATCGTGACCGTAGACAATGAAGCCAAGACGCTTGAGACCCAGGCGGAGATAGCGGGAGTTGAAGGCAATACGCTGTAGACGCTCTTGGCCTTGGCCAGGGAAGAGCTCACCGGTGATCATCTTGAGGGAAGCTAGAATCTGCATCAGGACTGGAGGGGTGGGGGCTTCGGCCAGTTGGGTAGCGGCGTTGGTGCTCTTCAGCTGGGCAATGACATCAGTATCAGCAGCAACGTAGCCTCCGTTGGCACCAAAGGACTTGGTCAAAGTACCCATTAGAATGTCAATCTCGGCGGGATCAATACCAAAATAATCACAGACACCACGACCGCGGGGGCCTAGAGCACCAATGCTGTGAGCCTCATCAATGAACAGGTAGAACTTGTAGCGCTTCTTGAGCTCCAGGATGCCAGGTAGATCGCACAGGGTACCCTCCATGGAGTACAGACCCTCAACGGCAACCAGAATCTTTTTCCAGGGACGATGGGTACGGGGCTGGCCCTGAGAGATGGCATCGCGTAGAGTACGCTCCAGGTCCTTCATATCGTTGTGCTTGAAGGCACGAATAACAGCACCAGAGAAACGAGCACCAATGCGGATCGAAGAATGGTTCAGCTCATCAGAGATGATTAGGCAACCCTTGGAGACCAGAGCAGGGAACGAACTAGAGTTTGTGACAAAGCCCATGGAGAAGACCATGGCAGCGGGTTTACCGACGAAGTGAGCAATCTCCTTCTCGACCTCAAGAGCCAGATCCGAAGTACCAGCATCAGCACGCGGGCTGCTGCAACTGACACCGTAGGACTTGACGCAGTCCTCGACAGCATCGGCGCAAGGGCCTTCAGACTGAGCAAAACCAAGGTAGTTGTACGAACTCATATTTAGGGTTTCGGTGGCGGATCCAGTGTAGACGAAAGAGCGGTTCCAGTCATTGGAGATGCGGTCCATGACCTTGATGAAACGGCCAGGCACACCGGTTGAAAGACGAGCGAAGCAGTCATCGAGACGGATCTTGAGACGACGGACGTAGAAGCTGTCAAAGTCTTCGTTCAGGGGGGCGTAGCCGTTGGATGCTCTGAGAGGCGCATAGAAGCGCTTGTCACCGAAGCGCTTACCAAAGAAGTCTCTGACGTGGCCGAGAATGATGAAGAACAGATAGCTGATGTAGGTGGTCAGAATAAAGTATAATGACGGCTCGTCGATGACGGGAGCGACCAGTGGCTCGCCGTGGTGCTTGCTAACGTATAGATCGGTCGGGTCGGTCAACGGGCCAAACTGAGCGTCCATGAAGCGCTGACGCGCAGCCTCCTCTTCGGTGGGAGGCTTAAAGAGCATCTTGGCGGGTGAATTGGCAGCGGACACGGGATCGTTGTCGTTAGCGTCGGCACTGAGGCTGATGGCCGGAAGACTCGGAGAGGGCGAGGGGTCCCGACGGATGGACGAGTGGCTAGTATTTCTTTGCGCAGCCCGCAGTGCCTTTTGGTGTGAAGGAGAGGTGTCGGCGTCGGAGGCGAGGAGGGAGAGACGACTTTGAGAAGAAGTTGAGAGACGCCGTTGGGTGGTTTCGTCAATGGTCTGGGTCATTACGGCGGAGGATGTTGACGCAGAAAAGGGATTGGACACCTTGCGGGGCATACTAGGCAACTTGTAAAGTTGCCAGGGGCTACAACGGCCGATGGAAGCTCTTCTGACGACTAAGCTGCTGGCAAGCACGGGGCACGATGGGCTAGCGAAAGGATAGAGTGCTTTGACGGTGTATTGTGTTTGACGGAGGGCAATGAGACTGGCCAGTGGTGGTGATAGTCAGTACACGTATAAAAAGAGAACAAGAGATGGATTCGGCCGTTTGTGACTTTGGCTTCTGCTGCTGCTACTGCCGGTTGTATATGCAGGGACAACGACGGGACGAGATGGAGGCTTCGGAACGGCGTGTAGCGCAAGAGTCGTGGGCTGTGGCTTTCCAATGGCAAACAGAACTGGCCGGAGGCAGCTGCAGAAGAGCTTGAACAGAGGTTTGATGAGGAAACGAGAATAATTAAAGGAGTACACGTTCTAGGGAATGTCTACAGGACAGGACAGGAAGTAAAGGAGCAGACGGAGCCGCGGCTAAATGGAGGCTACCGAAGCGCGTTGTATTCTTCAGTGCGAAAGCCACTATTGGCTAGTGGGCCTAGCACTGAAGATATGGTTTCCGTAGAGCTGAAATGGTGGTGTGTTGTCAGATTACAAGGCTATAATGTTGCCAGATTGGATGTTGAGCGCTGTAGAAGGCAGAACAAACTAACAACAAAAACAAACAGCCTGGCAAATTTGCCGGCAGATGGAGGGCGGTGAAAGCGACCAGAGCATAGATTTTGTTCTTTTACTCTGGCGAAACAGGCTTCCTGTCATACAAATGAGATACTTAATACACGATACACAAGCACAATTGGCTGGCGTCGCATTCGACAGCTGCTGCGAACGGTCGATTGAGACAAATCTCAGTCGCTACTTGTTCGTTTGTTTGTTAGTTTGGCTGCGGCTGGCCATCGAAGCGCAGACGCTGAACCACAGGCGTCTAGCCTGCCTCCAATTGACCTGGGGCACATGATTTGTACCCGTGTTTACAATACACTACAGCAGTCATGGCCCTGAATCTGTCAAAAATGTGCCTGTAAACCAGTACGACAAGCTTGGTTTTATAGTGCCAATAAACTGGTAAAAAAAATTACAAGAAAATGAAAACCCCTTGTCCGGAAGAAGACGACAGATCGCTTGCCCACTTATTGATAGCCTGGATTTCTTCAAAGGTCGATAAGGGAGACAGCCATAGTTTCAGGCTAAATTTGACATAAGTAGCATTGATTCTGCCGTTTCCATCCTCTGTACTAGTTGATACATATCTGTACAGTATAGTATGTATCTGTACATATGTATATAATTCTGCTCATGTAACCGTATGGCCAACTCCGATCTTCTGTTTTCAGTTGACCTCCCGAGACACCCGAGTAACAATGATAGTGTTCCTTTCTACCCAAACACCACACCGATTTTCTATTTCCAGCGGAAGCATTGGAAAATAACAACACTTTGAATAAAGAGAGACTGAACAGAAAGTGACGACTAAGGAAGCTATCTAAAAGTGCACCAAGAGAAAATTCTGCGGGCTGCTAAGAAGCCCGCCCGCCCCCTTTTTTGACTTTAGGTTGTTGTGTTGATTTCTTGACGGCTTATTATTTTAATTTGTCCAAACAATAAACAATACAAATAAAATCGACAATCAGTAGCATGTTTGTTTCTTTACGGTTGGTGCAACGTCGAACTTTTCTTCTTCTTTTTCTTCTTCTTCTTACGAGCCCACACGCGACTATCATTCCTTGTACCGCCATTTTTCCCTACCTTTCCCGAAAAGGCAATGACACTAAGTTGTAGTTGATAGTTGTCAACAGTGGGTCTTCACAGTGGGTCTTCAGACTTTTAAGTTCCAATAAGAAACACCCTGTTCCCTTGCTACCTCGTCTACTTAATTATGGAGCCTAACTAAAAGCCTTCTATTATTCTACTACTACCTAACACACGGCGACAACGCAATTGCAACTCTTGACAACCTCCTTTCCAATGGTAGCTCATTGGGCGCCTTTGAAACCCTCGTCAGTTGGTATTTTGCTTTATCTTAGTACTCAGCAGTGTAAAGTTGTATATAGATAGAGCTGTCTACGTCAATAGGATTCCATCGAGCTCTTTCTTTTGTTTGCCGAGGCCGGCGTGCACGCACCGCGCTGCAGGTCCATTTTTGTGCCTTGCTTCTTTCTATTACTTATACAGCTTTGCTTCACATGGAGAAACGACACATGCAAGGCTTGCTTTGATTTCTAATGACATTGGCCTTTTTGTAGATCACACGACATTGCTAGCATGTATATTGCTACCACGTCCAAAAGCAGAGCCAGATCTTGACTCGGGAAAAAAAAAAAAAAAAAAAAAAGAAGAAGAGGCTTTGCGGGATGAGTGCCCATGTTCTCTCTTTGGCTCTGTTCTCGAAAGCAAGGCCCTCTAATGGGAGAAGAAGAAAGCTTTTTTCTGTTCCTCTTATTCTCCTATGCTCACCCCAGAGTCAGAACCAAAGAAGGGACTGAGAAGGTTACGCGAGAAGTATCTCATGATACAGAAACCAACTAGCTTATATCCCTACCTCGAGGCTAGAATGCATAATTTGGCATCGGCCGGTTTGCTGATCCCAAGCTAACTTCTATTCCTAGTGGCCTGTATTTTGCTGCTATATTGAGCCAGCCAACTTGTTGCATAAGGGGGGTCAACTTTGTAGTCTAGTCTAGTCTAGTCCTTTTACATCGTGGACCAGATAGTAAAGCGCCACGTTTTAGTGCCACGTGTGGCGTCGAACCCTCGCCTCATCAAAGAAAGGGACCTCGTAAACTACATAGCTTATCAGCATCTGGGTGCCGGACCGTGGCAAAGAGAGTCCGCTCAAAGTCCGGGGTAGCATGCACAGAAACCATGGCCTGTATCCAGGCCAAGCCAGAAGTCAGATATCCAGAGAGACATGGACATTTCTCCTTGCCGCTAATATGCGTCGCGGAAGCGGGTTGCAGCGGATAATACTGGAACAGCCAGTGCTTATTGTATCCGACTTATAGCGTCCCTTGTATGCGGCTCAAACCCATCGGATCTCCAAAGACTTCCCCAACTTGTAGGCAATGTTACCACAGTTGTGATATCCGGAGAACCTTTTTGGTGGATGTTTCATAGTAGACTCTCGACTTTATATATAAATACCTCTAGTCCTTTATTTACTACTGCTATATGCTTCGACGGACTCGTCCTATGTCTTGTTTCTCTTTCCCCGCCCAGTTACCGGCTAAGAATCTTACCTTGCCTTACGTTGCGTTGTTTCTTTCACTTGTTTTGGTTTACTCAAGCCTCTTGCGTTAACAACTATCGTTACGTCTACACTGATCTCTAGATATGGCCGACATCTTGTGGAAGTCGCCTCAGCCCAAGGCTTCGGCTATGTGGGCATTCATGGAATATGTCAACAACAAGCATCATCGCTCATACACGACATATGCCGAGCTATTTGACTGGTCCATCTCCGATATCAGTGCCTTCTGGGCCGCAGTATGGGACTTTGTTGGCATCACGCATTCGCAAACATACACCAACGTAAGTCTTCTCTCTCTCTTTTCTTTCTTTGTCCTTCCATCAATATGCAAACCCTAAGCGTTGCCTTGCCATTCTCTAATTTGATATCACACATCTCCAGATCCTGCCCACCACGGCAATGTACCCGCGCCCGGACTTTTTCCATGGTGCCCGTCTCAACTTTGCCGAGAACCTTCTATTCCCAGCCAACTGCGCATCGACGCTCGATCCCTCCACACCCGCCGTGATCTCGCTAACGGAAACAGACTGTTCCGAGCTAACCCCGGAACGCATTGCTAGCCTATCGACATCATGGACGGCCCTACGTGAAGCGGTGCGTCAGTGCTCTGCCGCACTGCGCAGCTCCGGAGTCAGCCAGGGTGATATCGTGGCCGGATACGTCGGGAACCATGTGCAGGCTATCGTGGCCATGTTGGCTGCGGCTTCTGTAGGCGCCGTCTGGACCAGTATCAGCCCGGACACGGGTGTTAGTGCTGTGGCGGATCGTCTCGTGCAGATCCAGCCAAAAGTGCTATTTGCAGACAATGGCACCGTATATAACGGCAAGCAGTGGCCGGGCGTACAGAAGACTGCAGATGTGGTAGATCTTCTCAAGGCCAAGGGCCTACAGCTCGTTGTAGTGATCGAGGTGTTGAAAGGCTCGGACCTTGGCATCAACGGCCTTACTAAGAAGAATGTCCGGGCCGTGGCGTATAACGACTTCCTATCTACGTGAGTTTCATGATACGACTGAGATTGGTAACTTGGCTGACGTATTAAACTCCCTTAGAGCGCCTGATCATCCACTCGAATTTGCCCAACTACCCCCCGCCCACCCGCTCTACATTCTCTTCTCTAGTGGAACTACCGGTCTTCCAAAGGCCATCGTGCATTCAGCCCTAGGAACTCTGATTCAGCACAAGAAAGAGCATGTAGTACATGGATCTCTGCGTCCTGGCGTATCACGAATGCTCTACTACACAACAACCTCCTGGATGATGTGGCACTGGTCCGTCTCTGCCCTTTCCACCGGCGCCTCTTTGGTTGTATTTACCGGCTCGCCGTTCCGCCCACACGGCCATCTCAGTTTGCCGCGACTCTTGGCCACTCTGCGTGTCACTGATTTCGGTACTTCAGCTACATATCTGACTGCCTTGGAAAGCGCTGGAGTGCGACCAATTGCCGAGACGAAACCCAAGCTGGATCTTTCAGCTCTCCAGACCATATACTCCACGGCGTCGCCTTTGCCACCTTCGACATTCAAGTTTGTATATGAAGCGTTTCCTCCCGTGATGCTGTCCAGCATCACAGGCGGCACCGATATAATTTCTCTCTTCGGTGCGCCATGCCCACTGCTCCCAGTAGTTGCGGGATCAATCCAGTGCGCCGGACTAGGCATGGACATCCGCGCCGTCGACTCCGACACCGGCGTCGAAGTTGCGCCCTCTGAGCCGGGCGATCTTGTGTGTGTGCAGGCCTTCCCTGCACAGCCCATCACGTTCTTCTCAGCCCCCGAAGATGGCCACGGCAGTAGCGACCCATTCTCCTCTATTGTGGGCGCAGACAAGTATCGCGCCGCATACTTTGAGCACTGGGATCCGCCAGACAGCCTAGTTGCCGGCCGTGTCGGTCCTGTATGGCACCACGGTGATTTTGTCAGTATCTCGGATGCGCAAACGCGCTCGCTCGTCATGCTCGGTCGCTCTGATGGTGTTCTAAAACCATCAGGTGTACGCTTTGGGTCTGCCGAGATATACAACGTGCTAGTACGGTTCTTTAGCGAAGATGTTGCAGACGCCGTATGTGTCGGTCGTCGCCGTGCCACAGACTTTGACGAAACTGTATGTTTATTTGTCGAGATGGCGCAGGGTAAAGAGTTCACAGAAGATCTGGCACTCAAGATTAAGAGCGTGATTCGGAGAGAACTTAGCCCAAGACATGTGCCCGGCGTTGTGGTTGAGGCTCGGGGAGGAATACCCAAGACGAGTAATGGAAAGAAAATCGAGGTTGCTGTAAAGCATATCGTCTCAGGAAGAGACGTGAAAGCCAATGCCAGCGTAGCAAACCCAGAAGCTCTAGATTGGTTCCGTACTTGGGCGACAGAAAACTAGGTTTTTTTTTGGGCAAAGTGAAAGGTATTTGGATATAGATTATATAGGTAGAAGAACAATGCTAGCGTTTATACATACAAAATAGTCAACAGGAAGATATCATATCGCATAAGACAACGGAAAGAAGGAAAAAAAAATCAAATAGCAGTAGAAACAGTGATAGTCAAAAACGTATAAAGGCAAGATGTTATGTTTTCTCCCAGAGGATGTTTTTTTGGTATCGTCATCATATCCTTTTGTCTCGTCCAATCCGTCTCATGGAGCCAACTCAAGACTCTTTTTAGTTAGTTTTTTTTAGTTTTTGGGAGATGGGTTTTGTTTTTTCTCCTTCATATTATCGAGAGGGTGTGTATAACTCGAATCGATCTTATTCCTCCTAGGGAAAGGCCGACGAGCCACCATCGATATTGGGAAAATCCATGGCCATGTAATCTAGTAGATCCGCACCGCCGACATTGATGCCCTCCGCAGTCATCTGTACACTGTTGTTTTCCATATTCTGGAAGAATGCTGCGCCCGGCGGAAGGTACCACATGTCATTGCCAGCCCAGTCGTCTACAAATGATGGTGCTACGCTGCTGGAGGCTTGGCCGACTAGCGGATTGGTTGATGGGTCGGTGCCGATGTCGGCTGCGGCAGCGTTAGCGATGTCTGATGCGGCGGAGGTTGATGTGGCGTTGGCGTGGCCCACTAGGCCGCTACCAGAAGTGTCCATTGGCGTGCCGGCAGAGAGAGCAGCGTTGACAGAGAATGGAACGGTACTTATATCAAATGGCGTAGCAGATATCGCTATACTAGGGGATTCTGTGTCTGTATACCGTGTTAGTTGACGAAGCCTTCCGATAAGAGGGGACAGGGAATATGTATACCATCAAGACTCATGCGCAGCTGTGCAGCGTGTGCCGAAGATGAACTGGCGTTGTTGATAGCGCCGTTTTGCCCACCTACAGTAGATCCAGCCGACTCTTCACCGGGCACAGGCGTGCGGCCATCACTACTGGCCCCGACGGTAGGCACAGGTGCCTGGATGAATCTCGTACGGAGACGGCTGGTCAGAGTCTCCAACAAGTCGGCAAAGCGTACGCCGAGATGAACGTCGTCGACGACACAGTTGCGTAGGGCTTCTACAGCCCGGTCCATCAAGCCGATGCTAATTTTGACATCAGACCGTGGGGCACCAAGCGCAAAGGTCTTGAGTAGGAACATGGCACCGCTGATGATGCGGAAGTAAGTGCGTACGGGTGCATGCTTTAGATAACCCTTGGGTAGCAAGCCTTCTACTACAGTACGCAAAAGGTTACGGCATCCCTCGACGACCTCACGGATATAGATTTGGTCATCCTGCGTAAAGCCACCTAGTTGGCCGAGTGGTAGCTTGCCGTAGTAGTTCTGTGTTTGCGGAGATAGTTGTGGCAGGATATTAGCTGTGCTGCCATCAGAGGTAGTGTTCGTCGAGGTTGCCATGTGAGGAATGCTATTGCTGCTGGCATTGTTCGTACAGCGCTCAACCACGGCCTGTAGTGAAAGAGAGTTGATATAGATGCGCACATACTCGTACTCGATAGTGAGGATATAGCGAATGTACAGCGGAAGCCGGAACCGCTCAAACTCTTTCCACCAGTTTTGTAGCATGGGGCGAAACTCGCGTAGCAGCTCAACGTATTTGCCGTCCTGGATGATCTCGGTGGTGTGTTTACGTGACTTGAACAAACGCTCGTTGCCAATATGCATGGTGTTGCTTACACCTGCCCAGCAGTGGATGATCTGGTCGTCGAGTTCTAGGTCTGGGATATAGTTGAAGGCGTTGGAAAGCGAGATGTAGCTGGCTGGCGTCATACCCTCTGCAGTGTCGCGGCGTATGCGACTGACGGCCGGATCGCTCTTCCAAAGTTGTTCTGGGACCATATTCTTCCATCCTAGACGGCCGGCGAGCTGTGTAAGATATATAAGCAGCAACCGCTTGATACGATGCGCTCGTTGTCTGTATGCTTCCTCCTCGTATTCAGGCCGGGGAACAGCGTTTTCCTGCAAAAGCTCGTCGATGTTATCGAAGACGCCAAGTTCGTACGCTAGTCCCATGGCTGTGCTAAGAAGCATCCAGCACATACGATCACTTCTCCAAGCCGGCTCTAGCCAGCTTTCGATACGCTTACCACCAAATGAGCCCTCCTGTCTTTGGGTGGCATCGTTCTGGAGAGTTTCTTCGTAATTGGGTAGCATGAGCTCGTCGATAGCTTCCGCAGGTGGGAAATGCAATGCCCGTGGATGCCATTCAGTGAGTATCATCAGCGATTCGATAGTCCCTAGAGTACGCAGACTACCCTTTTTCAGACCACGCCAAGGCGCCGTACTACTAGTCTGGAAGTCTTCGGTAGGCCCGGAAGGGTGAAGTCGTCCACCAAAGGCTTCCTGGCCCCAAAGACAGCGTTCAATCATACCTCGCAAGTATGTCCATAGTTGCTCGTGGATAGCATTTGAGCGGCAATGTCCACCGGGTCCGGATAGTTTCATGTATCGTGAGGTGATAGTCAAGAGGGTAACCGTGAGAATCGGCTCCTCGCTCAGTAATGTGACGTGTGTTGCGGGGTTACGAAATGTCGGCGGGGAGATGGGCGTCAAGGGCGAGAGAAATGTGTAATAACTATTGGAGAGGCATGTGTTAGCAACAGTTTAAATCACAGGTCTAGATATTAGTCAAGATATTCCACTTGACGACCAGCTTACTAGTCGATATAGGCGATGGCCTCCTGGGCAGTGAACCAGCCAGCACGCACAAAGCGGAATCGGCCCCAAGATCTCAGAGCCTCTTCAAGGCCTTCTTCAGGCGTAAGCTCTGGCGGTTGGCCCATGAAGGCATCGACAGAGGGTCGTGGGTTTTCGGGATACGGCTGTTCTACGCGGGAATGCTGGCGAGAATGGTGTGCAGAAGTGACTGCTATCGGAGTGGCCATGGCGACGGACGATGCTCTACTAGGATCGGGCCGGGTCGAGGTAACAGGGCTGCGAATCGGTAACGGCATGTTAGACCTATGCTGGCTATACGGAACAGATGGAAACAACGATGGCGACTGATGGCCCTGGCGAGGCAGCTCGGGGGCGGAGCTCGGGGGCGGCGGTGCGGATGACGGCGCCGGGTTTGCAGGAGAGCGTTGTACGAACCTATCGGTGGCTGCTTTATACAAAAGATCAAGCGCATCGTGTGGCCCATACATGCGGTCCTTCATGACTTCCTGTGCTTCGAAATTGGCGAGCTGCGCATTCGAGTCATCGCCACTGCTGAACTCGCGACTATTGCGGCCCAAGAGACTATCAGGTCTACGCAGCGGCTCCCGTCGGCCCAGAGATCCACCGGGTGTCAACGGCGCCTCGGTGTATGATCGTTCGACGGGGGCCACGACGGGTTCGGCGCCATGGCGGCGTTTGCGGCCGTTGCGGATCACATATTCGTCGCTTTCCAGCTCGGCTTCGGGGTCTTCATTCTTGCGCTTGCGCCGTGTGGCACTGAAGAAGCACTCTTTGCTTTCGCGCCGGCAGCGCACACACGGCGGCTCATGCGGGTTGTCGACGCTGCCGAGATCGCAGCGGACTTTGCGGCGGCGGCACGGGATGCAGGCCTGGTAAACCCGCTTGTGTTGTGACTGGTTGTTGTTGTTGGGTCCTTGTGATGCGGTGGACTGGTTGGGATCGAAATCCCCGCCGCCTGTGCTGTTGTCGGCCGTCGCAGAGCGAGGCGTCTCATTGATCGTGGCGCCTTGAGTATCGAGAGGCGTCTTCAGGCCCTCGGAGCCAGAAACAGCTGTCGTTTTGAGCGGCGGCAGCGGTGCGGTGTGGCCAGAGGCAGACCGGCCGGTGGTGGACGCTGCAACAGACGAAAACCTACTAGTAGGCGTATCGTACATGGCTACACAGAACGATGGGCAGGTGTGTTAGGGCGTACAGGGTCTGGCAGCGCTGTAGAAGCTTAGGGTCAGCAGGACTGCGGCCAGGCACCGTAAGACTCGGCGAAGTTGGTGTCGGCGTCGGCGTCGGCGTCGGCGGTGTTGCCGGTGTGATGGCAAAGCCAGAAGTCAGACGGGATAGAGAGCGAGTAGTGCCAGAGAACGAGATGCGGGAAGGCCTGACTGATGACGGCGTCAGCGTCAGTGCCAGCGGCGCCTTTAGGGTTCGGCTAGAGAACGATGGCCGGTCGGGTCGTCAATGGTTGCTCTAGGACGACAAAGACGGGTGCTATTCAATAAGAATCGGCGGCAAATTTTACTGGCGATGCAAGCGACGGTATAAACGAATAAAGAATGTACGCTTCAATGACGATGTTGAAGCCTCGGTTGGCAGCGGGTAGAGAAGGGCGCAAAGCGCAAAAAAAAAAAAAAAAAAAAAACCCTAACACGCAATCAAAGGCAATGTCGACTTGGAGAGAGGGAAAAAAGGGAAGAAAACTCAAAGCCAAAGGGGAAAAAGGCGCCAAATACAAACGAGCTTCAAAACTTGCTAACTAACAATGCACGCTATCAGCTGCCACGTCCCCTAAAGCGCTAGCGCCTGTCCACCCGCTAAGCATGCACTGGGATGTCCACTAAATGGTCCGCTTCGCTTATGCAACCCACTAAATCGATAGCCTAATCTGCAATGCTACAGCACCCTGTCGGACCCGGACCTAGAGTTCACGCTCACGTTTTGTCGCTTTCGTCTTCCTCCTAAGCTTGCTGCGGGGTTCCCGAGCACCGGTCTTTGTTTTGTTATCCTTTTTTGCTGTTGTTTCTAGCTATGGCAGAACGACAATTTGTCAGATATGTAAGAACCGCTATCAAAGAAAAGCCTAGGCCGGCAAAGGGTCTGAGACTTGGGTGATCGGTGATCGACAGGTGCACTCCTGGCTCCCGTAATGGAATCTATGATAGAATATAAACATAAACACCACGTACGAATGGTGTTCTAGATAGGTGAATCAAGTATCCGATTCGCCAGCTTCATGAAGAGCAAATCTGTAGGAAAATGGTGTAATAATATTGGGAAATAGAAATGAAGAAAGAAAGAGGCGGCCCGAGAAATCTACCCCAAAGTTCATCCAAGAGACCGCTGTTGAAAGGATATGTGTATAGTCTGGAAAGATACCCAACACCAAACCAACCAACCACAATATAAATATGCACTTTTGCGGGACTCCAACGAACAGATAACGCAGCTTTCATATGCCAGCTTGTGCAGATACACATGCACGATGCAGAAGCACCCAGCTAGTTGTCCGTGGCTGGACTATCGCTAGCTACATAGCTGGCCTGGCTAATTAGTATCAAAAGTACGCAACAGTACAACGCAAAAAAGTCCGTTGGATTGCTTCAGCTTTTCCCGCCATGTGTTTTTAGTCAAGGAAAGTTAAGTCCGCTTCAGTCCAGATAGCCAGTTCCAGCATAGGCTTTCCTAGTACGGGGACCAGGCTCGACGATAAGCAGGCGGTTAGTTGTTCTGTATACCTCCCCATTCCCATGATTGGCCGACAGAGTGCTTCTTTGCGAACTAAAGTGTATCTCTTGTAAGTATGTACATACATACTTACATCATATTGCGTGTACAATGTAACCACGTGCGTTACCACTAAAACGGCTCCGGCCAGGCTTCCACACCTATCTATGTCTATACACATGGAACTATGTAGCATGCGCTCTTTCTACTTGTGTACTACATATGCAACTTATTGGCTTCCATTGTGACCATTATGAGAATCTGTGTCTGATAATAGAGGGTCATGTAATTACAAATCTCATATCTTACCATGCTTGACTACTCATGATACATTCGAGCTGCATGCTCCCCGCCTGAAATATATCAATATCTGTATAGATCCCCAAGGCATTATATATAGTTAGCTGCAGTATTATCTGGTCTACTTCTCTCCCATTTATAGCCATTGACGAAATATGCATTTTGTTATAAATGCCTATAATCACTACCATATTTACCATAGAGTCAGCCTTCTATACCAACCGTCATCGCTTTACAGATGCTCATTACCATCGCTTTAATTACTTACATAGGTACCTATTCTAGAAATTTCTTCTTCCTCAACCCTTTGTTAGACCTTCTTTATTCCTTTCTCACTTAAAAAAAAACGTAGTACAGAGTGAATAGAAGGATGCAGTCTAAACCCATTGATAATTAGCATCCTTTTTAAACACCAGTAAAGAATAGCAATCAGATTTTTTTCTTGATAAGATAGATAGATATACCGAACGATCTACCAAGAATTCCTTAACTCGATTGATAGACAAAAACAACCTTTCTCTCCTCTGTCATCGTCTACAGTATTGTTATGTAGCCAGATTTCTAAGTCTTACACTATACATGAAACGTACATCATGTGCCAACTTCACTCCACAAATTCTCTATTGTGACTTATAGTTATCAGGTTCAACAAAATTTTCCAAGTCATGAATGCACTCTTTCTTCTGTATTATTTGGAGTTCATTTGGAGTTGTCTTTATCACTAATTCTAAACTGCCGGAATTCTTTTCACCAGAATTCATATAATTACTACTAATAATTAGTCTTCCGCAACTAATTATTGGTAGTAATTACATAAAAAGATTCATACTTAGGGTATGGTCACTTAGGGTTTAGCGAAGAAGAAAGGGCGACGGAAAAAACTTCAATCCAGCTTCCAGTTTAGGCTAGCAGCTCCAAGCCAGCATAGCCTAAAGCTTGAGCTTAGTGCAGTTGTAGTGAGGACCAAACTGATTAAAAAATTATCACTGAATAATTGAAAGAGCAGTTCATATGGAGTTTTGAATGGAAGCTAATAATATATTGTAGAGATATACACATAGAAGCAAGATGACATTTGAAGAAATGCTTGATTCCATATCTTTATGTTTTATTTATAGATTTTTCTCTAGAATACTTAAGCTTGGATATTAGAAATGGAAAAAAAAATCAGGACTCTATTTTGTTCATCTGCCTCATCATAGTTGTAGGAAAACCCCAGGAAAGACAACGATTTGCTCCCTTACTTAAAAAATAAGAGCTTCCCTCTTCCCACCCTAGACTGAAAAAAAGGGGAGATGCGAATTTACCGACAAGAACACCAGTAAATAAGCTGACATAAGTAAGGAAAGAATAGTATAAAAGAAACAACGAAAAAAAATCAATAGAAGAAGAAAGCCTAGCCTATAAAAGAAGGTCTAATGTATGGGCAAGATAAATAAGAAAAACACAACCAATAAAACACCGAACGATCTCCTGAATCGTATAGTTGATACGCGAATGGCCAAGGGGAGAAGGGGACTAGAAGAAACCAAAAAACAAAGAGAGAAGAATAAGTAGTAGTGATAGGGAACAAGGCGATCTGGGCGACTGGGAAGAGAGAGGCAAGATATGACGAGAAGAAGGGGATAATTAAACCAGAAGGCTCTTGCCGGTTAGGTAGTCCGACAGATTCCGAGTGAGAATCTCAGGCATGGTGTAAAGATCAATAGAGAACTCGCCAGCTATAGAAACATTAGTATTTCCGTTATATAGATCAATACACAGCCAAGGGCAAAGTATGTACTCACTTTCAATATCGCTTTTGATGTAGGTATCCGTCGACTTGAAGTCGTGGATAATTTGGATAGCCTTGAGAAGGTCCTCCTCTTCGAGCTTCTCAAGAGCCTGGGCAATCTTCTCAAAGTCAATTTTTTGAGAGCTAGACTTCTTGCCGGTAGCACTGGCCTTCTTCTTGGAGTGCTCGTTGTCGTTAGGCAGAGGGCCTAGCTCACGTAGCTTCTCTTGGAGAATTTGAGATGGGTTCTTGAAGGTGATTGCACGCTCAGTCTCGTAGCGTTCTTGTTGGAAGTTCAAGTCATGAAGTACCGAGATCTTGGTCTTCTCGGTGTAGTAGAAGTCAACGCTGAGCTCGAACTCACCCCAACCCTCGTTTTTGCAGATGAATGGCGACTTGTGGAAAGCTGTAGGCTGCGGTTAATACGACGATTTCACGGGTTTAATTATGATACTTATGTGACATACTTTGGATAGGGTTTTCAAACGAATGGTGTAGGTTGTAGACAACCTTGTTGAAGCAATCGGCGGGGTGTTCGTTGCCGTCAACATCGACCATGACAACCTTGATAGACCATTCACGCATAGGGTAGGCTTCGACAGGCGAAGGCGTGTCACTAGGAGACACGTTAGATACGGAATGTAGAGACTAGGGGTAAAGGCGGCCGAAGCTTACATCTTGTGTTGCTCGGTAATGAGCTTGATTTTGCGCTGTATTATCTTGTTAGAATCTGGATATTCATCAAAGTCAAATGTATAGCATGTGACGCCAACATCGCTGGGATCCTCTGAATTAAGACGAGGTGAGGCTTTCGAGAGCGACGTAGTTTGCGGATATGGTATTGTCGCCGCCTTTATTTTGGGCCCTGCTATCTGAGCTTGGCTACTAGCCTGAGCCTGAGTGTTCGCGATTCTCTTGCTAGGCAAGATGGTCCGAGGTGTATTTTTGGTAGGCACTGAATTTGAAGTTGATCCCCGAATAGAAGAAATAGAGACATGGCTTGAGACTTCACCAGGCTCAAGGCTAGGCTTGGACTTGGGCTTGGGCTTAGGCTTGTATTTGGAGCGGGTATTATAGACAAAGACCGGCATGATGATGAGAATTTGCACTTGCAAGATTACATAGAAGAATGCTTGAACAAAGGAACGAAACTAGAATGAATGGAGATATTGATACCTAGCTAGATCGATGATGCCTATTCACAAGATGACAATGAAGTGAAATCTAGGTAGCTGCGGTATCATGAGCAATCTATGGGATGAATATGATATAGCTATATGTACCATCTATGATAGAGCAGCACAAATGAAATGGCATAATCAACAATATATTGTCACAACAAACTGATTGATTTCAAGTCTGACTATGAGGAGAAGACCAATTGATGGATAAGTCCAAGGCCATAGTTGGGACCATCCTCGATGCCATTGTCATTGCTTGTTTATGTACAGCATGTATGTATGCAAGCTTTTTTGAGGGACGTGGTCAGATACAGCATACTGTAAGCTACCTAAGTAGCTATTTTTCGACACCGTAGACCACTAGGAACGATGGAATGAAAGCGCGAGCAAAAAAAACAAAGGTTGCGATGAAAGATACATTAGATCATCAACTTACCTCGACAAGCATGATGGAAGTTTTGTGATGGTAGAGATTTAAATGGGACGATGAAGAGGAGAGAATTGAAGAGAGAAAAAAACAACAGAAAGGCGAAGAAAGAAAGAGAAAGAAGAAGAATAGCTCTTTGAAGTGAGTTGTTGAAGAGAAAGGGCTGAGAGAAAATAGGCACGAGCAAAGCACAGGCAGGCGCGAGAGCAAGGCAAGTAAGTGCGAGACTTATACACTGTAGCTTGTAGAGAAGTTACCTAAGCAAGCTTCCGGAAGAGTTTAGCAAAGTCAGATGACTTGACGAAAAGAAATTTGAGGATTCAAGGTTAAGAAGAAAAGAAGGAGAAAGAAGAAAAAAGGATATTTTAATGAAGCTGTTGATGTTAGTAGCGTGAGCTGATGGAACCTAAATGGTGGGAAGAATGAGGAAGAAGAGACAAAATCGGTTCAAGCGATTATTTTGTGGGAAAGAAGAAGGGGAAGAAGAGGGACAAGAAAAGGAAAGAAAAAAACACTCTCTCCCGAAAGTTTGGTGTGGAATTTCTCGACTCGAGATGAGTTTTTGAATGCTTTGAAGCCAACGATAGAAGTTGAGCGGAAGGCTGGATTAGTCTTGTTTGTAATTTTGCCTTTTTCCTTTTTTTTCTCCTCGTTTCTTGTTTCCGGATTTTGTGTGCTATTTTTCTTTAATGTTTTTTTTTTTCCTCTTAACTTAACCTGAGAGATAGATATGTACGTACATTATAGGAAGCTGGCTGCTTTAGCTTAGGCTGCTGTTTTGATTTTATTTTTTTGATTAGGTGGTAGGTTTTTTGGCCTAAGTTTTTTTTTTGGGGAGGTACCCCTTCTGAGCAAAGTGAACATTAATTTACTAGCTTGAGGCTATTTAGAAAATCGATACAAGAAATGATATATCTATTTTTCTGTTCATCCTCTGTTTATATTTCACTGTGTTCATTGCATCAAGAGCTATGGAACTCACCCGAAATAAATAGTCATAGCAGTGGAAAACACAACCTATTTAGAAGAGATCGGTCAGAACACATGCGGCGAAACGCGTTCCCATCATTACTTAAGAGCTAGTTCATAGTAGTATCTATGTACTAGGGCATCTGTCACTAAAGCAGCTCAAGTCTGCGATATTGAGTCAAGGTGAAAATATCGACTTTTCTATAAGATATTGTGGTCATTTTCAAAAGCCTTCTCCAAAACGTCAAAAAGAGGATATTCAGACACACTCGGGGACCTATACAATAACCTCCACCTATCTTGGTGCGTTGACGTGTATTCTCGGTGTGCCGATTTTGCTTGGGGATTATTTGCTTGATCAAATGGACTTAGGAAATCCGCATCCCCACGGGATTACTTCTCTATATATTTATCTCCGACCCAGTAGCACTTTCTTCTGACTTTTAGAAAACTGCAGGATCGTCATCTGAAGGATAGTGAAAAGAACAGAAATAATATGTGGAGGGAGACAACATCACGTTTTCTCTCTTCAGCTATAGAAGATATCAGAACTAAAGGCAATTCGCTACACAGGAGATTGAAGCCGAATAACTACACAAGCCATACCGCCCTTTTCCTAAGCCTGGATATATGCAGACATTATTTAGAGGAAAAAAGCCCGCTTCTTTCGATACACGCTCGTTTCTATATTGAGAGTCTCTTTATACACGTTTATTTAGAAGATATAAACACTATTTGATGGTAAACATTTCATTTTTCCTACACCCACTACGTAACAACTTATCATGACAATAGTTTGCAATATGATGATAACCTGTTCATTAGCCTTAACTTCGGTCAAGCACATATTCACTTACTCTCTTTTTGCCGGTTTCTTTCCCTCTGAATGGCTATCATTGTTGTTCACTAATTGCCCTTATTTGACCAGCCACACAGTACCATTTTTGATTCTCTCAACGCCACAAGAAAACAACAACTTGTGGCAAAAAAAAAAGGATGTATACAGCTAACTAATATACATAGCTACAAGAAGAGAAACTACTACGTGCAACAAATTGTCAATTAATCGTCTTGCAAGGTCATCCATCTGGCTACTTTTTTTTTTGTTCCCTTTCTGCTTAGCTCTGTATATAACGCTCTCGTGGCCTCTGTCATCTTCAAGTCATTGTTGCCATTGCTAGCCGACTATGGATTGCTTACAGTTACAGTGGCATAAGTATAAAACCCCACCACCATGTTTTGACGCGTCGCATATGCTTCTATAACAGCACCAAACATGTTACAACTACCAGATTTTATTTGTGTCAGTTTTCTAGCGGTCAAGTTAATTGCTTATATAAACTATATAAAGCTTTATTACATCATGTACAATGGACACTGAAGATTATATCCTACAAGTCTAGAAGTTATGATTGACCTCTCTATTCTATTTGCCACTAGTTAATGTACGTTGATAAAATTAGCATTTTAATAATAGTCGCAGTTATTGTTCAAGTCATACATATCTGTTTTGATACTACAAACTTTATCATCTTTAGAGCAGGTAGTCTAGGTGGGGGATATCATGAGTAAGAAAAACAGAGAGAAGATAGAATGATAACAAGCGTCGTGAGAGCAGTGCGGTCAACATTTTTAAGATAAGGATAAACAAGGGTCATGGAGTGAGGGTCGTGATGTGTTGATCAGATTTAATTCATTGAAAGGGGGGTATGTTAAGGTCATGGTTCATTGGTAAAAAGGGCATCTGTGACAAGAAAAAAAGTAGGCCACGATCATCTAGACAAGTAGAATGTCCAACGATGATAAAAACAAAACCTAGATGAAAGGGAACTTATGTGTGTGCAAGGAGATGGACTCTTAACATCAGCAGCACCGCACCAGAGTCATATAGGCTTTGTGGTCCCGTATTTCGTACAACATACATGCTGTTCGGTCTAGTTCCCTATACATATGACTGTATACAACTAGGTAGCTGGACCGGAGACCCGAAGGGCGCAAGAAGTAATCACATTGACTTGAACAGGGCACTTAAGCGGAAGCCTTGAAGATCTCCTCGTTCTGCTTCTGGGCATCGTTGAAGGAATCCTTGAACTGGTTGGCGTCTGCGGTGAAGAATATGAGTTAGCAACGATACACTGTTTTTGAGCACGGGAGTGAGAAGTGACGTACTCTCGGAGTTGGCAAAGCGAATAGCTAGAGTGGCAGCCTCGGCCTCACCCTCACTGATATCGGCAGCAACGTTCCAGACCCAGCTGCGGTCAGAGCCGACGTTGGGGGACAGCTTCATCTCGGGGGTGACTAGTAAAACCATATGTTAGTTTGACTGACATCTTTATCTTGCAGTAGTATTCAAGCGCTTCATGATTCTAGAGTCAACTTACTGTAGTGATTGGCGCAGACCTTTAGGGTCTTGTCACGGCGCATGACCAGACGGACCTTGCCGGACTCCTTGTGCTTCAGCAGACGGACATCACCAGTACCACGCTCCTTCCACTCGGAGGTGTCACTGACGAAGCGGAACAGCTTAGCGCGCATCTTGAAGAGCTGCTCCTCAGACTCCTCGTTGGTCTTGACCTCGACCTTCTCGGTCAGCTTGATGACGGGCTCGAAGTGGACATCCTCCGACTCGGGAGCCTCCTCCTCATCATCCTTGGCAGCAGCAGCAGCATCGCGCTGGGCCTTGGCGCTACCGGAGTTGTCACCGCGGTCTTCGTCGTCCTTCTTCTCCTTCTTGGCACCACCGCCAAACATGGAGAATACAGCGGAGGAGGTGACAGGCTTGTCATCCTGTTAATGAAAACATTTCGTAATTAGTATTTCTGAAAGATAGATGGGCGTCACATGGCTTCAAGTAATTTTATTGTACAAAAAGGGGCCAGTGTGGGTGTTGAGATGGGCTGTGAAAGGCTTGCAGCTCATGTCTTGGGATGTAGGCGGTCGTGCAGTAAAGTATCTGCAGGTTGATAAATTGAGGCGGGGGAGGGGCACGATGATGCTGATAGCCTGCAGCATGAACAATTCATTGAACAAGAGGCTTTTGGTTGTTTGGCTGCAGCGGCCAGAAATTCGAGAGGGGAGAGTTTATGACTGTCCAATATTCAGCCTTGTCGTTAGACTGTCAAGATGAAAAAAACATCGTATTATGATCGTGATCGTCTCGAAGGTTGCTGATAAATGTCGAAAACAATCGTTTTGTGAGCTTATTACTGCCCCTCTCTCCCCTCCTCACACATCGTGATGCACGCCAAAGTTCAGAACCCAGCCTAGCCTAACCCGACAAATATGTGAGCAACGGTGGCGCGGGGCAATTTTTCTTACAGTAGTGGTGGTCTCGACCTTGGTCTCTTCGACCTTGGTCTCCTCGACCTTCGACTCGGGGACGTCAACGGAAGTCATTATGGATGTGATTTTGTTGTTTTGATATGATGGACAGTGAAGAAGAAGAAAAGGAAGCAAAAAAAACGATGTAGAAGATTATGAGAAATGGAAGTGGAAGGGTGTAGAAGGGTTAAAACCAATGGCGTGTTTTTTTTTCTGGCTTGCGGTGTTGAGAAGAGTGGGATGTGGATGTCAAAGGCGGTGGTCCCCTAGAATATACTAGCGTTACGCCTGTTGCTACCACTACAATCATTCATAATGATGCACTGAAAAACGGAGACTAACTCCATGATAGAGCTTTAAGAATCAGCTATTGTAGTATCTTTACAATGCTATTGGCTGTAACTTACTCCTTTGATTGCACTATTGTTATTTTCTGGCTAGCTAGCTCTTCAGGTTATATGTACATGGCAAAATATTGATGATAAAATTCTCAAGCACATCTACCCCGCAGCCCCATGACGAACCCCGCGATGCCCTGGCATAAACATCATAGCTTACTTGATGGAATGAAGTGCAGGTCTATGATATATGATTAGAGAGTATGAGCATCTCATTGAATTTCATTTATGTATAGTATGCGAATATTCCCATAATCTAAAAGAACTACAAAGAAACTTTCGAAACACATCATGAATGCCTAATAAGTTTCCTTGATGACTATTGCCCTGGAAATAAAACAAAATCAAAACAAAACAAAATCACAATAAATAACAAGACATGTCTTTAGGCAGCTACTAGACCCATAAATCAGGCTCTATTCTCCCACCACATATTAACCCTAATGTGGCAGTGTTTCACAAAGACAATGGCAATATATATACATACCTACTTATATGTATTACATAGTTAAAAAGCTGTACATAAAGTAATCTATTGAAACTTGAATGGATTCCCCAAGATGAATGTTATTTAGTCATAAGACCTACAACCATAGACAGATTTATGTGATACATTCAAAAAAGGAATCAACAAGAAGATAAAAACTTTGACCAAAACAGGACATCCAATCCGATGTCCAATAACCAAACCCAAGATCCAATCCACCAAGTGATGGCGTACAACACAAAATGATAAAGATTAAGGCCTCCTAAAACCAGATTGTATCCCAATTCGTAATGGTACCGAAGAAACGAAAAAGACGAAGCACGAAACAAACAAAAAGTATGTAATGATCCTTCAGTACGAAGTATGAATGTGACACGATAATAGCAAAAATGATACCCCGATTTCTCACGTACTCGAGCTTCCGGAGAGCTTGCCCATCACAGTAGGTTAGTTGCCACTTATAAGTGAAACTCTGTGGATGGGTGAGTGTATGACGCCAGTGGTTCGCGATCACGGCTTGCCTTTCAAACAAAGGCAGCCAGGAAGATAGAAAGCAGAAATGGAAGCAGAGTAATGGTAAAGCGAGGGGAATGCGGTCCGAGAAGAAAATCGAGATTAAAGATGATACATGGAAAATAGAGTGGGATGTCGGTAAGCGCAGCCTATGCCGAACCCAAGAATGTGTAAGTGAAAAAGGCTCTCCTCACAATCAACGCATAGGGAGCTGAATAGGGAGGAGAGAAAGAAGGAAAGGGAAAACTGAAAGGGAAAGAAAGGGAGGGGGTGTCCTACCTTGATGGCGAAATTATTGATGGACTTTCACGTGCCCAGCACGGGATAGAAAGATCAACCGGCGAAGATCGCATGAGTCACTTGCGTCTAACCGCCACGACTTACTAACACGACACGAGCTATTCAGTTTCTTGTAGGATAGTGAAAGCCGTACTTGGCCATGCGATCCTTAAGATATTTCTTGCCGCGAGAAGCATAAAGCTTGCTATCATCTTTGTGACCGCATACGCGTAGCCACCATGACTTGGCCTGAAGCTGAGTGCGAAGGATGCCAATCTCGAGAGTTTCGGGGAGCATGCGCACGCGCTTAACCAATACTTCAGCCTGATCCATGAATTGAGACTGGGCGTCGTCAAGATAGTTAGCGACCGACTCATAGCCGTCGGTACCTTCGGTAAAAACCTTGTTCTTGAGGGTTTTGACAGTGCTCCTGGCAAATGTGAACTGATTTTGAATGGGTTCGTTTAACACTGCCTTTTTGTGAATGTTCAGCCTGTTCAGTAGAGTTCTGAAATTCTTGTTGAATATATTTAATCCATCGGATTTATCACATGACCGTTTTTCGGATTTATCAGTGACAGTGAGCCGACTGGCCAATTGCTCAAAGCCCTTGTGTAGCATGCGACGGCCTTTGGCAATGTCAAAGATAGGAGTGGTAGAAGCTGTGGCGGTCTCTGTAACATATACATAGCGTACCGACGTGTGATAGTTGACGATAGTAGTAGTAGGACCTGTGGTCATAGGTGTCGGCGTATAGAAGACGGAAGGCATGCTTTCCTTAACCTCAACGGGCGACCTGGAGAAGGTAAAGGTTGAAGTTGTGGTAGCTACCAGAGACATCGCAATGAGGGGAATGAGAGCCCTGACAAAGATGTATCGCCACTCGAGAGGCGACTGCGGCATGAAAGCACCAACAATAGCCCATAGAAACTGCTTTGCCTGAGAAGTGAACGAGGTAGGGGGTGGGCTAGGCTTTGTCTCTGGCCGTTCCCATGTGACAGAAAGCGTAGGAGTAGAAGGCTTGTCAAGCGCATCCTCCATATAGTCTATAGAAGGACTGCGGCTCATGACCTCTGATTTGTGGTGCTCCCGGCTTAGGACCTCGAAGATGTTTTGAGATAGGCGAGGCGTCGTCTCATTCCCTAGTATAAGATGGCTGGAGCGGGGGGTGCGATCGAGGTCAGTGATGTCACCATCCAACAGGTCAAGCTCTTCGTCAGACTCATCAGACTCAACAGCAAAGTTATCATGCCCGGTTCTGATGCTAGAATGACCGCTGGAGGCCTGGGCGACTTCTTCAGTGACAGCCACATAATCAATCAGGGCCTGTGAGGGAATGGTTGTGGTTTCGTAATCTTCCTCGTCGTCGAGGAGATCTGTGGTGGAGTGGCCAGCAATGCGGCGACGGATATCGACTGCCTGGTCGATTTGAGACTGTGTTGGGACTCTCTCATGTTCGTAGCTTGACTCTACCCTGTCATCGATAACGGTGACATTAGTAGGGTCGACACTGGGTGTAGCACCTACATCAGAGCCTGCAATACTGTCTACATCGTCATCGCCAGCTTGAGATGCAGTTCCCAACGACAAAGGAGGGGTCAAGGCACCGTTCTCACTATCGGAGTCGTGGCTGCTCACCAGCTCATAAGTCGACTCTGAGAGGAGCTCAGGATCGCCTTCCACAGTGGTTGTGGTAATGTTATCAGTGACGCCCGGTGGGGTCGAGGTGGCGGCTGTGATATGCATAATGTTGCTGTCACTGTTTGCTAGCCAGCGTGCAAGGCGCTCGTTGCCTTGAGGTTTGGGAAAGCGAAGTGTTACGGGCGAAGAAGGCGAAGAGGACACAGCGGTCGAAGTCAAGGGCAGCTGGTTGGACGACTGAGGAGGGGTCCGCGAGATTGAGTGAGAAAGGGTGGGTTTGTTCTCGTCCATATACAAAGCTTGTCGAGATAGTCACGCTGAATGGCAACGCGACAAAGAAAGGAGGGAGAGAGAAAAGGAGAGGGGAAAAATAGAGGATGCTCGAGATTGTGCTGCCAGAGATGATGGTACCGATATATTCGTGGAGATGTTAGTTCGTGATTGGTTAGTGGTCCGTGGATAAAGGCGAGGCACGATGACGTAGTATCAAGATAAATGGGGAGAGGGTCGGGTCTGACTAGGAGATGGAGAAGCCGGATCAAAAATATCAGGTAACGACTTCAAGCAAGCAGAAGTAGAGATCAGGCGCAGGGTGCAGATATTTGAGAACAACCCAAGGGCAATCAGCAATTGGCGATTGGACGCACAAGTTGGATAGCAAAATGTGGAAAACTGAGGCGAATTAGCCAGTAGGCAAAATAGCGAATGGCAGATTGTGGGTGTTCTATGGCAGATCCCCGGTGGTTAAATATGGACAAATATTGGTGGCGGATGCAGTTGCAGTAACGACGCATATACAACCAAGTATGAGTAGAACGGCTTCGGATTGGCTTGAAAATTGGAGGGCAGGCTTTCTGGGCTTCCCATGGGCAAAATAGAGAAGAGCCACGAATTGTTCAAGGAAAAAAAAATGTGAAGGGTGTGGTTCTTTGTTTGAGATTTTGTTGTTGCCACGAAGAAACAGAGGGGAAGAGAACAAGAAATAGAGAATCGTAATGGCGAAATAAGACACCAAGCAAGGAAGCTAGTAAAGCTAACTTCCGAGCTGATTTAGTAGCTGATGTGGTAGAGGTCAGAAATCCGAAGCAAGTACAAACAAATGGGCGTATCTGCCTTCGAATAACGCGTGATTGGACAGATGGTGTCAGATTGGGCTGCAGAAACGAGCTCAAAGTAGAGATTCAGATTCAGACTGTGATATACGAAAGGCGGTGCTCAACTAGACGAGATATCAGGCAAAAAAGAAGTAGTAAAGAGGAGTGGAAGAGGAAGAAAGAGAAGAAGAAGAGAAAGAGGAGGGGCTAGTTAACTACTATGCTATAATACATGTGCTCTTGGTGATTTACGGCGAGCATAGAAAACAACTTATCAGTCATGGGCAGCTCAAAGAGACCGCCTCCTCATGCGGAGATACAGGCATATCAAATAAGCTAAGCTACGCACCATCTAGAAGGCTAGAAGGAGGCGATCCAAACAAATACATAGGGTGCCTACATCTTTGGCTAGCAAGCTCTAAGGTGAGCCTGTTATGATTTACTGTTTAGATAGTTGCTGGCTATCCTAGCGTTTGAAACGGAATCATTTGTGCCCCTTCGCATTTTGCCGTATCGGAAACAAGATGTTATACGCAAGAAATCGAAGATGAGCTATATTTCATTGTTACTAAATGCCTTTTCCACATTCTCATATTCACACTGGTTATCTCTATGAATAATCAAGATTGTATATATCAACAACGTATCGTTTACAGCTCATAAACGCCTTTGATATCATGTTACCGGTTCGAAGAGGATAGCTTCTCTTCCTTTGACAAATGGCGTCTATATCATCGTCCGTCCACTGACATATATGTATAAACAACTGCAGACTATTTATTGATGGGACTTATTGGATGCGGGAGGATCTCAAGAAGCAAAGTTGCATCTCGAATTGGGCACAGAGGGGTTATTTGGCACCGTGCTTTAGACCCATTGTAGCCAGAAGCCTTCTCATTCCCCTCCAATCACGACTAGCCCATGCAGCACTTGGGATCAAGCCTACAAAGGGCCGTTTCGTCGCAAGAAGCACAATCATCGCCCTTTCTTTATAGTGCTATCTGGAAGCATATCTAGAAGTACGATTTACGAAGAACGAAGTAGCCTAGCAAATCTAGAGCTAGTCATGATGGGAAGAGACGATGGATGCTGATTCATTGACTAGTAGAATAGCACAGAAGACAGAAAAGACCCTAAATGTTTAGTTGGCTCATTGACTGACTGACTCTTGGACTCAAATCAATTTCCTAAGATCAACGGCCACAATGCGGTTGCGTGCAATAATTGTCTCTAAATCTATTTTTATAGAATATGTACCATAGACAGCCAAACGAATGAATGTGTTTGTATAGCTGTATCATGATAGCCTCAGAGTAACTGGTCAGACTGTCTGTTAACCCTGGAATCCTGCATAGCTACATCGACAATGTCACGAGCGCTAAATCACACCTGCCTGTACTAAAAACAACACCGGGCACTTTATGTAAAGTAGCAACTTCTCCACATTTCCTACTCGTTAGTTAGTCTTGTTTCACTTAATCATAGCACTAATTTCACGCAGGCTATTGTATTGCTCTGAGTTTATAGAACGATTATGGACATAGGTATTTGGTTAAAAAGAGACATCATCTTGACGCCCGACAAGTACAACTATATGTGGCTTGAAATTTCACAAAAAAAATACAATGTCTCCTTCTTGCTCGTTGGAAGTCAAATCTTACTAGCCGTCCATAGCCTAAGCCAGCCAATGGAGCCTCATCTAAGTTTGGTCTCTCTCAGAATCCCCAGCTCTGCTGCCCTTGATTGCTTTGAACGGTAATTTTCCTATCTCATCCTACTCGAATAAGCTCGATATGGAACGAGCCGGCCCTCAATATCAACATGATGAACACGTACTGCTTCTATATTATCCTAATATGGCCTTCTTCCTACATGGAAAGACATGAACCCACACCGTGATACCACCTTGGGCTATGTACATACATATGATATATATAGGCATATTTGAGTGTAATAACATAACACACAGATCTGTCTATGGACGAGTATATACGATTAGCAACACAGATGCCATACCATCCGTAGCCATGGGTGGCTTGGTTTGGCTCGCTTGCATATTCATCGTCTTAGCGCACCTGCAGCTTTGCAATAATCCTCGCTATCACAAGCACTAGACAGAATGAGCAGTCAAATCACCAGGTTGGCCTCATATAGCCGTTTATTTCGTGTCAATTAGAAGAAAGGCCGATATAGTAGGCTTCCTATTATACTTACCAATCCTTGATTTCTGTTGCTTAGCAGTTTAGATGTTTGAAAATTAGAAGTCATATTCAGGACTCCTTATATATTGCATTATCATATACTCAGTTGTTGTTCAGACCGTTGATTGGTAGCATATCTGCCTCTATAGTGTTGGTCTTACCATGTACAATATATCATATCTGCTCTATCCACCTGATTAGTGCCGATTTTGATGCTTGAAATAATAAAACATAACAATAACAAAATCCTATTAAATGAGAGCCTATAGCCAATACTGTATCTGTATCTGTTTACTGTTTCCCGCTTTCCCCGAGCTTCAGCTTATGTTGGTATTGGCGTTGCCACCTCGTTCTCCTCACTATAAGCAGTCCGAGTCATCAATGGCTTACTCATATCATATCCCACTTCCTTGATAATGCCTAATCCCTTGGTCCGGCCTTCTCGGAACAAGAATGGAGATCCAACGGAGATATACTCTGGTCTCTGCACAAATTGGAACGCCACCATCGCTCTATCTCCAGTGCGAATAAATGGTCGGTCAATGTCTATGATGGAACAGGTCTGGCATACCGGACCAATGTGTAGCATAGCTTGATATCGCAGCTTGATAGTTGTAGAGTGGAAGAGAATCAAAACTGCCGTGTATGCCACGTTAGTATGTACCGTGACTCCAAAAGAATAAAGTGATAAAGCTTACCTTCTGCGACAAACTCGCGGTAGACCATTGGTGTCAGCCCACTTTCCGGTCGCGGCAGCACGACCATGCCCTTTCGTAGCAAATCACTTCTTACTTTCCTTAGGGCAAAGCTTGCTGACTGTCCTGCCGAGGCTGCCATGACTCCAACCCGCTTACGCTCGATCGACCGGACAATAGTAGGCGTGAACTGGCCTAGTGCATTGGGGCCGATTATCACGCTGTCGCCTACATGTATAACACCGGACTTAACGATGCCTGATACCACCGTACCGGTGAAGGGCACCGAGAATATATCATTAACATGGAACTCGGATGGGGCCTCACTGTCATAGTGGCCATGATGCGGCAGGATGTTGAGAAATGTGCGTACGAGATCAAGATTCTCGCCTGTGACATTGGACACCTGGAATATGGGACAGATACGTTCGCTGACGAACTGGGTCGCCGTATTCACGCAGTCCTCATATGATTTGACAAAAATCGGAATCTTGCGTGCGCCCGGATTCTTTAGAATCTTGGTTAATGTCTTCAATGTCTGTTCTAGAATGTTTGGAGGGCAAATGTCGATCTTGGTGATAATGATCATGATTGGTATTGACAGTGCTAGAGCAATGCCTAGGTGTTCTTTGCTCATTCCGATAAGTCCATTGTTTGCGGCTACCATGAGGAGACAGTAGTCCGGTTTTGAGGAAAGCAGACCAAATACTGTGGTTTTGAGATAGCGTTCATGGCCGGCAAGATCTGAGAATGTGATGACTTTTGTGCTCTTGTTGGTGATTTCTTGCCATGTCAATTTGCGTCCATTATTCGACGCAATGACTTCGTTGTCCGTATCAAAGCCGAGAATCTCCATACCCACTGAGCTAGTGCGTCCACTCTCAATTTCGTGCTTATGTCGAAAAAGATTCACGCGCGCACTGCCGCGGCCATCGTCAAGATTGCCTTTGACTAAAACTCCCAACAAAGAACTCTTACCGGCATCTACATTGCCGACTACTGCGAATCGTGTCTCGATTACTTCTTCGACAGACTGTGGTATCCGACGGATCAGAATCTTTCCATTGCAGTCGCTACCAATTGCATCTTTAGTCGACTCTGCTTCAACATCTCCACCGACATGCTTTGTGAGAAGTTGGTGGCATTTGGCATTTGCGGCTTCTGCGGCCGCGCATAACCGAGAATATGCACTAGTCCATTGATCTAGATTCAGGCCCATTGGTAGGTTGTCGTGTTCATAGCCCAAGTCAAAGAGCATTTCACCAGAGCCTTCATCTAGGCGTTCCTTTAGCAGCTCTGACAATTGCTTCAGCGCATTTTCGTCGCCGGCGTCACTAAGAAGCAGTTCTTTCAGGGATACTCGTGGTGACGTGTCTTCTAGGTCTAGGTGGTCGAAGAGGTCGTCAAGCTCATCATGTTGTGATATTGATGTGTCGTCTTCGGTAGATGCTGTGATGACAGCTGCATCGTCAAAGGTGCGAGGCTTTTTGGATGCCTGAATGCGCTGTTGTTGCTCGACGTAATCGGCGAAGTCGCAAAGGGCCTGTGGTTCGCCAGAGATGCGGTGTATTAGCCTAAGCGTAAGATTCGTCCAGGGGTTGCTCGTGTGCTCCAGGTCAACTCCAATGAAGCTTATTGAAATATCTCCACGAACGACATCTCAATAGAGGGGTATTTAACTTACTGCTTCGCCACGCCGCTTTTCGTATGGCAATGGCTGCAGCTTTGTGGTTGGCTTGCTCATGGCTGGTCCAATAGCAAGATGTACCTTTGAGTCAAAGCTGGGATCTTGGGTCGAAAGTGGAGGGCTTGATATATATCCCAGAGACGAATTGTAATTGATGGTACGTCAGGTGATCGATCTCAACTACAGCTGGAAAGATGCTCTACTGCAATGGTGGCAGTAAACTGACGTATTGGTGAAATGTTATGTGAGATAGTAAAAGTGTCGATTTCGTCAAAGAAAATATGCCTATGAAGCGGCTCAAGTATAAAGAATTGCCAACAATGCATATAATAGAGAACCAAAGAGAAAAAAAGCCACGGTGGAAAAAGAAAAACAAAAGCACCTGGGAATTCTAATAAATTAATTCAAAGACACCACATCATGCATGGTGGCAGGAGCAGTTACCGTGTAAGTAAATCGTCCAGCCAGCTGGTCTAGAAGGAGCCACTTGCTCTTACAGATACATGGAGACCTTATTCAATACAAAACAATGCACCGCAACATCTAGGCTATACTAGAGACAATCCAAGAAGCTGGTGCCTGTTGATGATTCACAACTTCTGTGATGATTCATCTCAATGTTACTCATTACATCTGACATAAGCTATGACTCGACTCGGCGAACCGCCCGCAAGCATGCTACATCTCTCTTTCCTCTTTATAGCCCGAGTAGCTAGAGCTACATAGGTAAGTCCATGAACAATCTTTATAAAGTGCTATCCAAACTCGATATATTGGTGTTGTTTGTTAGAAATTGCTCTCATTCTCGAGTTACTATAAATAGTGTCATAAGTGGCAGCGTCACCGAGTTGATCGGGCAGTTGGTTTAGGGGTATCACGTTTGCTTCGCATATTCTGCGAACCTACGAAAGGTCACGGATTCAATTCCCGTACTGTCCACTCTATTCAGGTCTCTTGGTGCTGTTCTGACTCTTCACGGAGCTTTGAAGGCACTTTTCGTGCTCTTTTTGTTCGCAGGGTCAGGTTAGGTGACATAGAATAGCTAGCAAGAGAGATATTGTTTATTGTGTCGTATTGTTGAGTCATTTATATTCATCTCAGTCATTGTCAAGTACATTGTACATGATGTATACTACTTAGGAATCACACTCTAGGGCTGTAGTCATACTACTACTGCCTGATGCCGTTTTGTTTTGTAAAAGTACTATTCCTTCTTTCCTACATGTCTCCCTCTTAAACCTCTCTTCTAACTTGGGGGGGATCATGTCGACTTTGCAACTGCATTCCCCTTAGTGGCCTTTTCCTCTTCTATGGCCAACTTTATCCATGGATGAGCAAGCACTTGGTCGATTGTGAAACGCTCCTCGACATTTCGATTCAACATGCAGCGTACAAGATCGATGCTGTCTTCGTTGACAACATAGGGCACACGTAGGTCATGGTCAATGATCTCGTCAATGGTGTAGAAAGGGTTCTCCTTGTAGATGATAGTGTACAGGAGGATACCTAAGGCCCAGACGTCTTGTTCTTTGCCGTTATATGGCTTGCCAGCGAGCACTTCTGGTGCAGCATAGTCTATAGGCACATGTTAGCAGTTGTAACGGGGGAGGCAACGGGGATACCGTTTGTGCATATTTATCAACTTACCAATTGTGCCAACGAAGACGTTGAAGGGGCCACTCTTGATATAAGCAGCACTACCGAAGTCGATAAGCTTGATAACACCCTGGCCATCGAGAATGACATTCTCGTCCTTGATATCACGATGCACCACCTTGGCCACATTGTGCAAATGATCGACCGCCCGAGCGACCTGCAGAAAGATACTACGAGTCTCAGCCTCAGGCATGTCGTTGGCACGAAGCTCAATGTAATCGAACAGGTCCATGCCGGGAAGACCGTGGGGAACCATTTCGATATAGTAGTTAACGTTATCCTCGAAAAAGCATTCCATCTCCACTATGTTCGGATGCTCGTATTCGGGGCGTCGCAAGTATGACATAACGTGGATTTCAAGAGGTACCGTGCCAAGACGACGATCACGCGTCCATGTGTCGACTAGAATGCGTCTCTTAGTGACATATTTCAGGACAGCCTTACGTCCAGTAGCGTTGTGTCTAGCCAACTTGACTTGGCCATAGGCACCTTGACCCATCTCTTCTAAAATGGTGTAGTCGTCAATGGTTGACTTGACTCTCGTTCCTGGCTTGTGTGATGGTGTGACGGGCGTCACTGGTGCGGTAGCCAGAGTTTCCAGGGCAGGTGGACGCTTCTCATCCTTCGTTACAGTCAATGAGACCACCTTGTTCTTGTCGCTCTTTTCAACAACATCAATTACAGGCTTGAGCGATGCAGTTTTAGATGCCAAGGCATCGGACTTTTCATCAAGAGAAAGTGGGGGTACCGGATCAGGGATGATCTTGGCAGGCCTGGGCACCTTAGACTCCTTGGGTTCGTCGGAGTCGGAGTGCATGTCAACCGGGCTCCGAGACTCAACCTGGCCAGGCGATGGCTGGTGCAATGGCGACATTATGGCGGAAACTGGAGGCGTGCCATGCTCGTGTGGGATCTGGGTACAGTGGAGGTGACGAGAGTATGTAACCCATAGAGCATACACAGTCTCAATGACAGGTTGGGACTTCACCAGCTCTTGGTCAGAGTCTTGGTCCTCTTCATCAACCTCGGTGACGATGCTGTTACGGATATCTGCGTTTTGTTGCTCACTCTGGATGATGCGCATTTGTACGTCGATCTTAAGCTCTGAGCCATCACGATGCTTAGCTGAGATTCCAGCAGGGTATAAGAAAGCATCAGAAGCATCGGGCTTGCGTTCCCTCAGTGCCAACAAAGCAGCGGCCTTGCGGAAACTGGTTTCTGGGACGACCATGCCGGGGCTGAGATCGACGCCGTCTTCTTCTGTGAGAATCTTGAGTAGTTTGTCGAAATTGTTGATTAATGCTGAAATGGATTTGCCGTCGGGCTTCTCCCAGCCGAACAAGGAGCCGCAGAATACAGAGTTGGTGCTCTTGATGGTCAAGTTCTCTGGTGATATGACGATGATGCCAGCCATATGTGGGAAACTAGAGACTCTTAGCTCGAGCTCTCCTCTCGTTTGCTCGACCGTGCAAGGAATGTTGACTTTATTTGAATGTGGGCAGGTGTAGAAGCGGCGGCGGGCTATTTGTGCATAGTCTATAGGACCTTCTCTAGGGTCAATACCCTGTCTTGGTATTCTAGGAATAAGTACGTTTGCGTCAATTCCAGACTTAACAACTTCAGACCCCCATATTGTTTGACAAGCACCGGAGGTTTTCTCAACGGTTCCATCGGCTGTCAAAGTAATAGTGGCAGAGTCCTCGTGGATTTCTTCTACGACCCAGATCAGACCAACACGCTTCTCTTTGACCCAGATACTGGCAGATCCAGTGGTGCCGTTGCGCTTCTGGATAGGCACAACGTCACCGCATAGAAGCACACCACGCGAGAGGTTATTTCTATGATGGGTAGCGGTACGAGTCTTTGGTGGGTTGGGATCGCCGTTGTGCACCGTTTGGGCTCTCCGAGAAGTTTTGGAGATGCCGTTAGATCTAGAACTTGGTTGGCCCATGAATCGACCGGATATCCCCGTTTGTGATCCAATTAGTGCAGAAGCTGCTGCGGCGGCGGCCGAAGTATTTGGTTTGGTTTTTGGGTCGTTTTCTTGTTCGGTAGGGTCAAGGTAGCGAAGCTTCTTTTCAAGCCAGCCTCGACGCTCTTCCTGCACGACTTCTAATATGCCAATATTGCGAATTTCGGTTTTGGTGACACCAAAAAGTAAGCACGCAAGATCATTCGCAGACAAGATGGTCCATGGAGGCTTGGCCTCGGTAGTGAAGATGGCCTGGGCAGCGGGAACCCATCTAGTAGTGTGAGCATGTACCCCGGATGCTGATCGTGTAGGGAAGGCGGAGATCACAGGCGAATTATCGGCAACAGAAGAAGACTTGTTGTTTCTGTGCTCGCCAAAGCTGCGCTCGGCAACTAGGATTTTCTCTGGCACAGCACTAGGTGAAATATCGGTCAGGGTACGCTTAAGTACTGGTGGCTTGCCAGGTACCATGACAGCGCGGGGCCTTGAATCGGTCTTGAGCGTAGATTTAGAAAGGATGGGTGAATGAGCAGGACTGTCGGTCTCGGTGGTAACCTCTGAATCTTCAGGAATTACTTGGGACGCCAGTGTTGAGTGTGAATCGTTGACTGTAGCAATGCGATCAGGGCTAGTGGTGCGAGGCCCTAGGCCTCTATCGAAGAAGCTTTTGGTGTCGCGAAGGTCGACCATGCTTACGGATGGGTGAAGCGGATCGGTAGATGCCGCATGCACATAGCTGCGTGAGATATCTGAGTCGTCGGTAGACATCCATCTCATGCTACGGTGGGATGTCTGGCGGTTTTCGTCTGTCTGGGCAAATGAAAAGGAATGTAGCGACTCTGAAGGGAAGCGCGACAAGTCTTCCAGGAAGAGCGGCGAGCTAGGGCCGGCACCAAGAGAGGATGTCATTGTTGGACTTGGGAGTGAGATGTTCATAGAAGCTGAGCGCAGGTTGACAACGGAGGGACTTCTCGATGGTGGCGCAGAGGGATATGCATGAGTTCGGATAGGGTGTTGCTGGCGAATACGGCGCAAAGCAGAAAAGCCGTGATGGTCGTGCTCAGTAATTATGGGAGATCTAAAGGAAAGACAACCAAAGGATAATAAGTAAGCATATGTTCATATGACAAGCAAGGCAAAGAGTTGTAACGTTGGGTTATGTCTTGGAAGACGGCATTGACCTGTTTTGTTGGCTGGATTAGGCCAGGCGGGACCAGACCTTCAGAGACTACTTTAGGTTCTGTCGGTCGAGATAGCACCGGCATGGAGGAGGAAGCAGTTCCAAAAGTATACCAAAAGCAGGCCAAAAGCGGGATGTAAAGCAGTCAAATGTGGGCATATGGGCATTTTCTATAGCGTACCTTGAGGCGGTTTCGAGCTCAGCAGCGACGTCGATAGAGCATCTAATACGAGACGGATCTTGCATAGAAGCATCTGCGACAGAACCGAGGAGATTCCCTGTGCTGCGGTTCTTTGGAATTTGCAAGGGCAGCGATGTGGACGGATTGCCGCCGTCATTTTCGGGTGGTGCAACAGAAGAAGAGACAGCAGATGTGGACTGGAGTAGTTGTTGTGGTTGTTGAGACGAGGTCTTGTTGTGCGCCTGACTCGAGGCTTGAGTGTTGTCGGCAGTCATTTTGATAGTTTTAAATCTGGTGGTGGAAGTGGAGGGGGGTTAGGGTGGAAGCCTCGGGACTTGAAGAATGAGTCTGGTTGGTAACAGTCTGTGGCAGAGGGTAGCGACAGTTAGCGTTGGAGATCTCGCAGCAAAGGTAGCTAGGGATACAGAAGGGTAAAATGGCAGGCAGAAGCGTCGCTGGCTGGCTTTGGTCGACGAAAGACGGGATGACAAAGTGGAAAGCAAGTAGAAGAAAGATTGTGAGGTCAAGGCAGGCGGCGCGGTGTAACAGAGCCAATAACGCCAACAAAGGCCGCGAGAAAAGAGAGAAAGCTTTGGCGTGATGAGGTACATATATCTAATTTGCATTTGCGTACTTACGTGCAACATATCAGATGATGCGCAGGCATTAATGAGCAACAGCACTTACTATCGTAGCCAGCATCGGCAGCAGCGGCAGTAACGTCAGAAGCGACAGCACCAGAGCGGCTTATTGCTATTAGACTCTAGGCTTCTATAATTATATAGCTAGGCGTGGGCTGATGACGAGGTTGATGACAGAGACTGGTGGACCAGCTTGTCTAGGTTCTGGGGTCTGAGTTCCCGAGTTATGGGTTTCCGGTGACAAGAACAGGCGTCAAGTCAGTTCAGTCACGGGTCGATGCGATGTGCAATGAGTGAGGAGCTGTTGGTCGGTGAGTTTGAGTTTGGCTGGTTTAGAAAATGCACAGATCAAGTGCCAGCCCAGAGCACAGTTATATATATGTAGAGACAGAGCCCAATGCAGGCAAGTTTAATTTGTGGCCGATCTGGGAGATTTAGGACTTTAGGACTTTAGGACTTTGGGTTGACAAAGTCGATGTCAACCTAGAATCGTTAGTGCAGAGTCGTTGGAGGCGAAAATCCAGCAATAAGCAAACGCAAGACTAGCAGTGGTCAGCGCTTAATGCCGATGGCCGCAAAAAGAACCAGGCGCTCAAAAGGCAGCCCAGTGCGTATATGTAGAGAGGGACGATGCTAAATAAATTAAAGAAGAAAGCAAGTAAAAGCATCCGAAAGCCTGAAAGCTTGCGTCGTTTCTTTCAGATGTTCAAAAGAAGAGCCCAAAGAGGGGTCATGCAAAGCAAGAAAAAAAATAAGAAAAAATTGATGAATATCCAGTCAACAATAGTAAGTAACCCGAATAAAAACTCAGAATCGCCGACTTTGAAGTGGGCAATTACTCAATATAGTTGCAAAGTACAGATAAGAATAAACAAATAAATGCCGGACAACACATCCATCAACTTTGAAATTGAAGAGCCAGTGAAGGAAGGTGCAGATGGACGAAAGAAGAAGGCTATAGTGGAAAAAAAGTCGATGAAAAAAATAGCGTCTCCAACATCGCCTTTATCAACGCTGTTATTAGCTTGCCTAGCCTAATGAATGCCTTCGTTCCAATCGACGACGCACCATCCACTTCAACATAATTCAACATTATCAAATTCAATTTTCTGGCTCGGCCCAAAAGCCGCTTGCGTGACGATCGCTGTGAATCCAAATAAAAGCAATACAGTATATAGCAGATTAAAAATAGCCGCCACACCTCAATACAAAGATAACACTAGCAACAGCAAGCCGTAAGTCTCCGTTGGTCGTTACGAACAGAAACAGCCACACTTCATACATGACTCTGTGGGCCAGCGATCGACTCGCATCCCATCCATGAAGCAAATGGCTAAAACAACCAGGCGGGCACATAACTATCTGCATGTGTTTAAGATTATATTGGTGGCCGAGTTTCAGAAGCCTGTCGCGGCTTTTTCGTTCGCTTTTCTTGCACAGTAGAGCTACAGCCTCGCCCAATATCTACAACTACTAATACAACTCACTGATAGAATCCAGACGGAGGATAAATGGGATCCAGGACGAATGGACATCTGAGTTGGAGTCGGTCTTCTTGCATCTGCATTATGACTGTTAAGTGCTGCCCCTTCAACTGTCAACTCCACAATGGGGGAAAAATCAGCAAAAACGTGGGCCGTAAGACCCTTTTCGTTGTGTTTGACGATGCCAACCCGTTTTAGTCCGGCTTCAGATACGATACCGTCCAGCAGTTCCCGTCTGCCTCAAAATAACATCAGTCTTCTCAGCGTCTGCCTCTGTGAAAATATAGGGCTCTCGCCAAGCCAAGTCCACTACTAGATAAACGGACACTATTCACGCACCACTGCAAGGCCCATCACCCTAACGTCCAAAGAAAGATGCCTACAGAAACGCCAAGCCGTAGCAACGGACAGACGGGCAGTCAGCTAAAGAAAGAGAGAAGGACAAAACCCGAGTAGTGTACCATGCAATATACATCTGTATGCTGCTTGAAGGATAAGCCGAAGCAAGCGCCTTTGTGTGCCAAGTGAAATCTGACCAACCGCAAATAGCTTATATCAAAGTTGCTAGTACTTAAAATCGGGGTTGACCAGGGTGTGTTTAGTGTAAGTTTGCAACAACAGAAATTTAGACAAACGCCTGACGACGACAGCATCATATCATCATCGGGAACGCTAAATAAGAGTGCATATAGTTAGGGAAAAGAGAAAAACTTGAGAAAAATGGCTACCTCTGCTTACGTTGTATACCAATGATATGCAAACCAAAGATATTCATTTTATATCCCATACGTCAGTAAAACTCTCCATTATCTCAAAATCACATATTGAACAGAGCAAAAATGTAATAATACATGTTAGCTAGTGAAAGAAGCCATCCATTAGCAGTCAGACTGATCTCTTTTTATTGCGGCTGTCAAATAGAAGCGCGGTACCAGAGCACAAGTGGTTTTCCACTTTATCTATTTTCTGACTCTATTGCAATTTTCTGTTCATTGCCTTGGATTGTGCTTAAATTAAGACTGACGTATTCAGACTTACGTACATACAATATCGAATTTTAAGCAGAAAAAAAATATACAAAAAATCACTAATACGTTGACTAGGATTTTAAAGCGCAAAAAAAAAAAAAAAAAAAGGAGCCGCTAGTCTCTAATTTATTTATTTATTTATTTATCGTTTTACGTCTTTATGTGGATCACGTGGATCCGACCCTAGTGGATCGTTAGACGTCGAGAAACCCTAATGGTCCTCGAAGATCCCCCCATAGTGGAGGTCCGAACTAAAACTAAAAAAGCAAAACAGAAAACACAGAAAGCAAAATCAAATTTCGCATGGTGGAAGCAGTGGAGAATACAAGCAGCGCTAACCTGGCTAAACTTGTTTCTTCACTGTCCACCTAGCAGGTTGTTTGAGACACAAAGGAAAAGACCAGAGTGCTCAGGGTGCGAGGGAGATGCTCAAGGAGACAACTATCGCGAGGTCGGTGTCGGGGGATCGGGAGGGCTCAAGCAGCATTAAGCTAAACTTTCTTCACAGCCGTCCCCCTGGTGGGTTGTTGGAAAACACAGAGGAAACCCAATGTGTTTTCATTGTGAGGGAGCAACTCAAGGAGAAGCTATCACAATTTGTTTTGGCATGATCAAATGAAGTGCAAAGCACAGCAAAAGAAGAGCCGGAAATGTCGGGCAACTGGAACCTTCAAAGTGTTGCCCTCCGAGTGTGAGTGTGAATTCCTAAGCAGCGGAGATGAGGCTCGGGAGACCAGCGATCGCGAAAAGTGTAGAGAAAAGGGGGTGGGCGATCGTTGGTGAGAATGACCCTCGAGAGAGGAAGAAACGGGCTCAAGGCCTCACAAAACGGAGCATCATGAAATAAATCAATAGATGCGAGAGAATGGACAGCGACATTGGTGATATGTGCTGGTCGCTCTTAAAAACCCACGATGAAGGGGAATTTTTCGTCTTTGGAAAAAGGAGGAGGCACCGAAAACTCAAAGGTACCCCCCCCCGAGGGTTGTAGGAGGGAAGGTTGCCGCTAGTCTCTAACTGGGGTCGAGAAAACAACTATTGGTCACTAAGCTTTAGACATCACAGAAAAGGTAGGGTTACTGATAACTAACAAACACACAATTGGACAAGACTCTACGGTACCAGTTATAGATTGTCTACTATTATGATCAACAACACTTCAACACAACACTAACTATACATTAACTCCGGGTTTGCCCGGAAGTTGCACTGGCATTTGCACTCTGGCACCGGACATTCACTCATGCGTGCAAACCACTGCCGGGCATGATCCAGATGCAGCACATGTTCACAGCGCAGACAAAAGCTAGGAAATCTCGATACCGAACGCACAGCCGGGTCTGTCGAAGTCTCAGGCCGATCCGATCGTGGCATGCCTACGACCTCCAAACATACTACACAGCGAGGCAAACTACGACCACATTTCGGGCAACTGATGCCTGATCCCATGGCTGCTGCGGTGAGGGGATTGCTGGTCGGTGTGGTCGTCACTGTAGAAGTGACTGGAGGCATGATGGCCGTAACACCTGCAGATATGGCTGGTGCGTGAATGCCAGGCGCGTTATGGATGCCGCCGCCATTGCCGTGAAGATGGTAGTGGTGTCCGGAATCCAGGTGTTCTGCGGTGTGACCGGCGCCACCGGCCGAAGTAGGTGGTGGAGAGATGGGCGCTTGATGTGCCAGGGCCGGGCTTGTAACCGTAGTTGGTCCTACCCGATGTGCTAGTGTACCTGTTATACCAGCGTCACCGTGCATGTGTTGTACTTGCTGTGCCAACTGTGTCTGCTGTATCTGCGCCTGCTGTTGTGCCAGCTGCTGTGCCTGTTGTTGTTGTTGTTGCTGTTGTAGATGCGAAGCTGTCACTGGGCTGAGTTTCTCCTCTAAACCTGATTGGGCATCGCAGAAGAAACAACGTAGTGCGATTTGACGCGCGGGGGTCTTGAGGCTTGAACGGCTTGTGATGTCGCGCTTGCTACGTTTGGTACTTTCGACGTCGTATTTTGTACGCTGGAGAAAGGCTTTGTGGCGCTGTAGAAAGGCGCGATAGGCGGTGCGCCAGGCATGAGCGCGGAAGTCGTCGACGTACCGCGGTGAGAATATGGCGCATACTAGAGTGGCTGTCTGGTAGTCACCAAATTTGGCTACGTACTGCGCCAAAATATCGATCATCTGGCTGGTCAGGCCCGTGAGAACAACGCCCTCAATATCGCCAGTCTTGGTGGCTAAGGAGGCCTCTTTTTCGAGCCACTTGGATAGTTCGCTGTCTTCCAGGTTACGAACAGCTATATATGTACGATCAGCCAGTGGTAGTGACTTTTGGTCAGCGATCTCGCGCCAATCTCCTGTAGCAATCAACGATGATATAGCCCACAGATATGGATCTGTTTTGCTCGCCACCATTTGGTCAAAATCTAGCTGGTGTTTAGTTATACCTCGATCGTCGCGACCCATGAGCTGTAGCGCCAAAGACACGAAGAGAAGCTCGGGGTGCTTAGTGCTTGCATGCTTCAGTATGTCAATAGCGCCGTTGGTATCACCTTTAAACATGGCTCGTGCCGCAGCCCGAGTATGGACGGTCGTGGGGAAGTCTTGAAGAACATCGTGATAGGAATCGCTACCTTCCGATGAATTTTCGCTCCATGTGCATATAGAGAGGCATATCTGCCTGTGATTTGGCCATTTAGTCTCAACGCCGCTGTAGCGAGGGAGACGCCGTTTCTTGCAAAGAGTTCCGATGTGTCTCTCCCATACGCTATCGCTCACGTGCGAGCCATGGCCAAGTGGACGTCTATTCGATGGCTTGTCACCAAGATCGTTCTTCCAGATAGAGTGGACGCCGAGATAGCTTATATCGAATGGATGGGTTTCCAAATCAGTATCCTTGGCAGCAGTTTCCGCGGCTATAATATGTTAGTTAAGATGTATCAGACTATTGATAGATTAGATCCTTGTGTACCTGCAATCCACTCCCACATATTCTTGAGCCATGGGTCATCGGCAACAATTTTAGCATTCTTTGTGGCATCGAATAAGTACTGTTCCCGTGCTCTCAGTAACATGACGTGGTCAATAACCTCATGTGCTTCGCGGGGGAACCCCTTCGTGCGCATTAGGGTGATGAGCAACTCCTCATGCATCTCACGGCACGAAAGAGATACAGTGCCTCGTTGCTTTGCACGCTCCTTGTCAGCTGAGCTTTGTCGAGGGTTCGAAGCATGAACTTCTTTGGCGAATGTACGCAAAGCTTTGAGCTTGTCTGCGACTTTTGTAGCATCGAGGAATGCTTTGGGGAGTACCTTTTCGGTAGCATCTGCGTCGGTGATAAATGTGTGTGAGACATGATTTGTATCGACAGTTCGCTCCATGATCGCGCCGATATTAGCACGCTGTGGACCAAACAATGGGATGCTGGAGAGTGCCTGATCTATCAAGAGGGGGCCAAGCATGACAGGCACTTGAGAAGACTCAAACCGCATGATATCGTGATATGGCTCTTTGTCGAGGCCACGATGAGGCACACTCCAAGGGATAAGTTTATAAAGGTGATCGGAGGCATTAGATGGTTGTTCCAATATGTCAAACTTTCCGCTAGCTCTAAGGACAAGCATGCGAGGCCTCAACGTCGAGTTTTGAAGTGAAACCCAGTCAAAGGAAACGATACGATCGTTTTTTCGACTCGGGATCATTTGAGAGACGTCCATGTCATATGACTTGGAAACGGACAATAACTCTGCTGATTTTGAATTTGGGACCTCTGGCTCATCGGTGCGACGTTCTTTGTTAGTCTGTAGAACCTTGAGCTGACCAGTCCTTGACAATACTCCTAATAACCCTCGTCTATCGCGACAGAAGCGAAGAGACCGGATATCTGAGTGCATGGTGTCATTGGCTAATAAGTCATCCTGAACATTCACGATACTATCAAGTTCCAAAACAGCACCATAGGGGACATTCTCGTCTCGGACGGCGTCAGCATAGACTTTAGATTGTACCGGTCTATGAGCTGCTCGTCTATCCCAGATTACGATTCCAGGCTGGTCTAGCGCAGAAGAAGCAAAACAATTCTGGTCTGAGTGGTCAATGGCCAAGTTGTTGTTGCATTTTGTTTGGAACGTGATGTTCTTCTGGTTGCCTTTGAGTTTGCTGTTAATAAATTGATAGTTACAGGGATAGAAACCTTCAGGTAATACTCACTACGAAGGTCATGTAACCGAAGACATTGACCCTTGATGCCTACGATTAGAGTGTCTGGTTGATCTTCAAAGAATCGGATACTAGATACCGAAACACTAGGCTCACACTGGAGATACGAATCAACGAATGCCGAGTTATCCTTATCAAATCCCTTGACACGAGAATCAAGACGAGTCAGGTGGCCCAGATCCCATATCTGTAAGCAGTTGTCATTTCTAACACGCTCTAGTCCAACAGCTAGCTTGCACTGTAGGTTGAAGGCCACGGCTTGGCAAGCTCGAGTCATTTTGATGCCGAGTTCGACATAGTCGTTGGAATCATCGTCCAAACGGAGCAGGTTGACCACGCCGCTAGCAGTTCCCACGGCCAAAAGTCCAGGCGAAGTATGCGACCAGTCATATGTGGTTAATGGTGGAATATCTTCGTACTTTGACACTGCTTGATAGTCAAAGGTGCCTTGCTTAGCGCGGCCAGTGGGCTTGTAGACTTGTACAACTCGATGTTGAAGATTGATATGCATGAAGCTCTCGTGGGCCGGTTCTGGACACCATTTTACTAGTCCTGAGTCTATTCGGTCCATAGCGAGCGATAGTACGTGAGCTTTGCCTACTCAGTCGCAATGAGGTGTGGGAATCCTAGGATGTGATGTTCGATGTTGCTGTTGTAGTGTCACTGTTGCAATAGATGGTCTCGCTATCAAGTTATTTTTTTATTTTTTTCAGTCCATCAATGAATCCAGAACTCGATCTTGGTTGGATTATTCATGAACTATTGAAATTAGGCACAAGTCGTCTCAGCCCATTCTTGATTTGAATTAGCTTGTACATTTTCACGCAACTAAGAGCTTCACGCACCGGTATTTGGCTGCTGAAGTAAACAAACTAAGCTTATATCACCCGCTGTTTACCCGGTTATCGTAGATTACTGTTCGCCCCGCCAAATTTTTGTTGATTAAGTGATGGCCAAGTTTTGCGCCAGAATTATTGACGGCTTTTGCCATTTGCTTCCGGACTACCAAGAAATCAACAACAAACATTGTTAAACCTTCCATGAACAGTTTTTCTCATGAATTACGCCGCTTCCTACTTCCCAATCCAGAAAAATAGACTTCCACTAGCTCATTAATCAATCAACTACATATTCATCAATATAAACCCCGATACACGACGCAATGGGTGACATTGCTAGCCAACAACATGGTCTTCCTAAGTGGAAGGGTAAGACTCACAAAGCAAGAGAAGGCACTCTCAACGGCATGAAAAAGCGTCTGCGTACCATTGAGCGCAAACTTCAACACAGTGCCAGCATACCTGCGACCGTCAAGAACGAGATGCAGCGCGAGATGAGCTCACTTAAGGCCAGCATTTCGTCGATCGACCATCAACGTAACCGCAGCAATATGATCCGGAAATATCACATGGTGCGCTTCTTTGGTAAGACGAGCCTTCCTTTCTTTGCTCCTATGAACATCGACCCTCCGCGCAGACTCCAACAGAACTCATCAGGCTAACAACATTGTCACCGTAGAGCGCCAAAAGACTACACGCAAGCTCAAGCAAGCCAACAAGGGCCTCTTATTAACCCCCGACGACCCAAAGCTTCAACAGGACGCCCTAGTCTACCAAGTCGACTATGAATACACACAGTTCTTCCCGTATCTCGAACGCTACATCGGTCTCTACTCTAAACGCGATGACGATGACTTCAAGGTACCGCCAGGCCATGAACCAGTACCTGGTATCGATGGTCTCATGCGGCCGCCCATGTGGTGCTTAATTCGCGATGCGATGAAGCTTGGTCGCCCTGCTTTGGAGAGACTCCGGGACCGTCCGACACCACACACCGACCCTTTTCAGGAACTGGGAGCCCAGACTAAGGAGAAAGTCAGTGAAGCCAAGGGTAAGGGCAAGGTCGTTGACAAGAAGAAAAAGAAGCAGAAAGAAGTGGCCAAGGAAGCTAGCGATGACGACAACGATAGCGACGGCGGTTTCTTCGAGGAGGAAACTTGAAAGATTGAGAAAAAAAAGGTGCTGCCGAGTGCGTACAGTTCAATCTTATCCACTCGTACGGCACATTTGTGAGACAGAACTTCTAGTCGGATTCCCACTTAATCTGTACCAACCACAATGCACATTCTAGTCTGCATTGTGGACTTCGGCATAGAGAGGGAAGGGACAGCTAGAAGGGGCATTGGGTATTCATATTGACGGGAGTTTAGTGGTTGGTTTTTCTGTTGGTTTTCATTCGTTTTCATTATAGATATCACACGCACAAACCAACTACATATAATGACTAAGCAGTTTAGTAGGCCTATTTTTTATTAGGCGGCGACTCGGAGTCTTGCTTGACTTCTACCTCTTTCTCTACTTTTCTCTGCTCCATTGGATCAGAAGATCAAAAGCCTAGGGAAGTATTCACATATTAGCGTTAGTTGTACAATATCCTTTTTTTTTTCTTTTTTTCCGTTTACAGACATGAACATGAACTGCAGTGATTTTTTCAGTAATATTGGTAGTTACATAGCATCGAAAAAGGCAATGCAATATAATGTAACGCACCGTTTCCATGCATAATGAGGTGCAAATACATATGTAGGTTGCGGTAGTTCGCCGAGATTCTTCGTGTTTCTCTTATCCTCTATTTTCTTCTATATGTTTTGTATTTCCAAAGTCTAGTAACGGCCTACAGCAGGAGGATTTGTGATGTGGTCAGACTCAGCAAACGTGATGTGTGATGCAGTAACTAACGGACCAGGCAAATGTGATATATCGGGTAAGCAACTAAGCAGGCCAGGTCTGTTAGTCTAATTGGTCGTAAACAACAGGGGAAAATAGAAAGAGTGGTAGATGCTGCAAAGGCAGAATTCACAAGTCACTGGCCAGCCAGTCCGTCTAATCCATCTCAGCTCAGCCTAGCCGAGCAATCATACATGGGCCTAGATCAATGTCGTTGGATTGGCCTGTTGGCGTCGCAGTCCTACTCGCCTAGTAACCGTACTCGTAGCCTCAGGTCTTGCTCAGCATGATGAGTATGAAGTGCTACTGGTGGTACTGTCCGTGGCAGTATCACTATCGCAACAGTGTTTGATTGTACAGTGCATAGTACGAGTGTCGAAGTACAAGGCGCCTACTTGAAGCGAATATATATAGTACAGCTAGCTCTCCACTCCAAAATTGATGGAGGATAACCTGAGCGCTCATAACATTCTGCTATTTTCTATCAAGTTGGTTATTCACTAGCCCCACCACAAAGTCTGGTTTCCCCTCTGTTGATTTTTGTAAAAAAAAAAATCGTTTGCCGCCGCCGAATTTTTTCCTTCTCTGTTTTTTTCTCTTCGGCCCCAGCCAAGGCCAGGCTTTTGTTTTCCCTATAACGCAACCTTTTGTTCCCGGATCCCCGTCCCCTTCTTTGTTTCGCTCCTCACGGGCATTAGTTGCATATCTTCAAAGTCGCAACGGCGGGCCATTGCCTCTCTTTTGGCTCCCTGGTTCCTTCTTTATGGACTATCTCTTATACATCATCTCGTGACATATAGACTTCTTATTATACCTACTTAGCCGCAAAAATGGCCACCGACCAGATTCCGTGGCTGCAGGTCGTCCAATGGGCGCAGTCGCGCGAAAGCAGCGGCTCTCCGCTCAGCTCTCTAGGTCCACGAGAATCCGAGCTTGTGCGCTTGCTTCCGGCTGTTCTAGAAGAATGGCGGAGTACTGGCGTGGTAGCCCAGGACCCTGTTGTCGACGGGAACTGGGTCGGCACACTACAAGGTCCGTTCCGCATGCCGTTATCACACTGGCCCTATGCGTCTGGTGGTACTATCGTTAGTAGTAGTGGCAGTAGTAGCTGGTGCTGATAATTCCTGCTCTGTTCTCCTACCACTGCTACTAGTGCTTCTTACCTGCTCCATGCATGTCTTTTCAGCCCAAACAACTAACATCTGTTGCACCCTGTCCTGCACCTGCCTTCGTCTAGAAACCTTTGCCAAGACTCATGTCCAGCCGGTCTTGAGGTACGAAGAAGAAAGCAAAGCTATCCAGCATGGCCGTAAGAAGGGCGAGTTGCTTAAATGGTTTGTCTCTGTGACCTTCGATGGCAGATGCTTCCCCAACGAGCAATATGGCTTCTACAATCACGAGCCGTTCTACTTCACCAAAAAAAAGGTACGGCCCAAATCCATTCTCATTCCTGCGTAACATATCTTGCATGTATATCAAATCGTCTTCCTCTATCTCAAGTTCCTCCATCCTCAGCCTCCGTCTTCTTTTTCTGGTGTTCTAACTTGTCGTCCAGGATGCAAAGCAATACGCCGGTCTCTGTGCCCTTCGCCATCTAGCTGATTCGCCAACGCTGCTGCCACCATCTCAATGTATAAAAATAGTCGAGCAGTACGAACTAAGTCAGCAGTGGTTTCTACAACCAGGCCAGAAATCTCCTGGTACAACTCTCCATAACCCTCCTCCACCTACGCCACCACGGCCGGCTACGGAGTCGCTCTTTGGGCAACCACAGACCATCGCCCAGCCCTCACTTAATCAACAAGCTGTCTACTCTTCTCCGCCACAGCAATCTCCACGACACTCACTTGCGCCGTCCTTATCTACGGCCACCATGCCAATTGAGATTGATACCCCCCTCGTCAAAGCCCCAACGGCAGAGATGGCAACCTCTCGACGACATGACCACCAAGACGAAGACAACTATCTGCAACAGGTGCGACAAGAGTCGAGAGAATACTGCAAAAAGGTTGGAATCGCACCCCCCAAAGTGGAATACTTGCCCGATAGTCCAAGCAACCCGCAGGTCTCGGCGTATCTGAAGTTTGCCGAGGGAATGCGCTTCATGATCCCAAATTCTGACTTCGTGGTAAGACAAAAGTCATGTAAGAGAACAGCTGAGATCTCGCTCTGGGGCGAGTTCTTGAAGTCTGTAAAGCCTGTCGTGCCCAACTATACTATCCAGGACAAGCCCGTCGATAATTCTCCTTAGCATTGAAAAATGTAAAGGCCTATCATCGTGGTAGTGGCGGTTCCCTGTGTGGCCCATACTGTATCTAGCCTCTCGATCTTCATAACGGCGTTTTTTTTGTTTGTTAGGGGTTTTGGTTTTTATCTATAGTCTCAAATATCCATAGTACGCATACATTTCACGATATATAATTTCAAATCTACAATAGACAATTTTCTTAGACAATATCTTACTAATGCTTACTTCTCATCTTGATTCTTCCGCGCCCTATTCTTCCCCTGTGGTACCCGTAGCACCAGATCAGCCGGCAGGTCGGCAACCTTTTCTCCATTTTCCATTAACACGCCGACGTCCTTTTTGATGCCCTTCGCCTTCTTGAAATACTTGCAAGGAACAAAGCCGTCCTTATTACCCTCGGTCAGCACTACACCGTTGCTGCTCAACCACCATTGCATAGCCTCATCACGCAGTGTAGCCTCTATATCTATATACACCAGTACTTCGGCGTCCTTGCGCATGCCACTAATGACGCCCGTATCCGAACCGGGAATTCCTGTGGCGCAGTGGACGTGATTGCGATTCATACGGCTCAGACCACCGGCCTGTAGAATCGGTGCCCAAAAGGCAAAATACGTGCCGTGAACTATGACGGCGGGTATGTTACCCGCAGCCAGTGTTATCTCGGTCATCAGGGCACTGGATTCTAGTTTAATGCTATGTCCTTGATTGGCACGGATGAGCCAGTGCAGGGCATCACCGGAGTCTTCTATGTCGGCGGCTGGGTTGGTTTCTGGGTTGGGCTTCATGGAAAACCGCTGCTTGGCATTATCCCGAGTGCATATTTTGACGTCTTCCACTGTGACTTTCTCGGACTTGAGAGAGTTCCACGCAAGCTATTGTCATGTTAGTGTTATAGAACGCCTCAGACATCTTAAATCATCGATTCCTCTCATTCCATGTATAGCCACACTTTATATTTTCTACTCTGTGTGCCTTCTTGTCTCTTCGTTGCCTGGAGAAGAGAATACACACAGCATATAAAGTAAGTCACACCGGGAGATTAAGATCAAAAGAAAGGTATACGACTCACCACTTTATCTAACGGTGCGTAGCCTTCAGCGTCGAGTTTGATCCCAGCATTGGAGGCTTGGTGTCTCAGCAGCTTCGATAAGGCTCTCGACACCTTCTCTTCTCGACTCGCAGAGCCTCGTTTGCCCCCACGTCTACCCCTACGACCGCCATCATGGCTACCGTTTTCGCCAGATGTTTTGTTTTCTGGTGATGTTACACCACTAGCATCGTAAGCAGGTACTTCAAGTTTGTCACTGTGAGAGTCGGCCATTCCGAATGCAACTGGGGTTTTTTCCGGCGTAGATGATATGACGGTGATCCCTGAACTATGTTAGTAGTTATTTTTGGAATAACAAAGGCTGGCTCACAGTGATGTTGTTTTCGCCAGAAAATATATATCTAGATAACATAATTCATCAATCACTTGATGTTTCTTCAATAGCTTGATAGCAAAATCGATAATTATTTGGTGTGACGCATAACCCTATAGCTGCTAATTTAACCCTATAATTTACGTTCATAGAATGTTGTCTAGCCAGAACTAGGGACGGAATATTCCACATAATTTAGTGGTACTAAAAAGATTGGTAATATTTCCCGCCATCTACTTTTGCAAACACCATATCAAGCCGTGTTTCACTATTGAGACTGTGGCTTAATAATCTTGCTTAATTCAAGGGACTTTGTACTTCACCACAAATAGCACGGGTCTTCGTCCCCATGGCGCCGTGGTTATACGCCTGGCCGACCTCGCATGAGATAGTTGATGCAAAAACGACTACTGAAGTCCACCCTATACTTATCGTAGTGCGTCTGAGGGTTTTGGGCAGCCTCTCTCACGAAGTTCTGCAGAAGGTAGATGCCAGGTAGTAACCATACTGTTCTAAGAGGGTTTATGATACAAGGAGCTATAAAATGCTTGCAGGTTTTGAGACAGCTATGTACAGATGTAGTACCTCGGCATCCTAAGATACACAGCCCTGAACTAATACTAGTATATATACAATGTAGGGTGAAGGATAACATACTTCTCAATAGTGACAGGCCACTGAGATACAGAACATTTGTTATAGTTTCGTTATGTATTCCTTCACATTTCAACTGCTAATCCTTTCCGGAAAGCTCCTCGTTGGGAACCTATTAAAGCTCTATTTCTACCTTAATAAAAAAAATTAAAAAGATTATAGATCGGAAATGTCCCTCGCATACGATGTATCAGGCTCCCGCTAAAAGCGCAGTAGTGCGTTTCTGGAATATCTGCCCGTCTTATGAACTCAGCTGTAGAAATTAGTTTCCTCATTGATAATCATATTCGTGATATTCAGTGGAAGATCTACTATATCTACAATATAAACATACACCTGTACTGCCTCTCAATCTATCTACTTGATATGGGTTATCCTTGTTAATTGTCCGTAGACAAGCGTTGCATGTTTAGTCAAGGCCAATGGAAGGTGTTACTGGATGTAGTAACAAGTAACAACGATTGTAACTAAATGGCATCCAAATATGAGCTATAGTAGAGAGATCGACGGTGCTTGGACTTTGCATGTCTTAGTCTTTTTTCTTTCTCTTTTTTCGGTTACGGAGCTGCATGCTCCACGTTAGAGACATAGAAACAGATTAAGAGCCGACACTGCATGCACTCTATATGCACATTACATTACATACATTTAACGAAGTGTTAGAGTTGTGGCGAGAACCAGATATATTCTGATAATATTGGTTTGGGAAGCTCAGGGGATAATTTGGCCGGTGGCGTGACTACTGATCTGCTTATCTTGCTACTTTTTTTGCTTCCTTTGTAGCCACGAATAACTTTGTGCCTTGAAAACATTATTGGAGGGTTTATCTCAAGTTACCGCGACTTTTATCTCCATCTACTGAGAGAAAACTCGTCCCAATTAGAAAAGAGTATTTTATGCTATCTAGGGACATAACCCTAATCCGTTAGCTCAACAAATAGTATTTGTTAAGCGTTCTTTTTCTAGTTGTACTTTGCTGCTGATGGTTGATAGATTGCAAGTTGAAAGGCTTTTTTTCTTGGTTGATCGGTATATTTATCATCAAAATCACAGAAAATTCAACCTAGCAAAGACACGAGAAATATTTCTCAGCCAAAAAAAATAATTCCTAGAAACTAAGAGTAACTGGCTACTACAAATAGAAAGGGTTTAGATAGAAGTTGTGGTCGGAAGTGTTATAGGAGGTGTAGAAATATAAGAAAAAAAATTAGTAATCCTTCCCTCATATGTGCTAAAAATTATGTACAAGGCTCTATAATTTTACTATTCTTAAATAATCTGTGGTACATATCATTCAGAACATTGATAGGTACATATTTAGATGGAAGAGATAGTAAACTTTTTTTTTCTTACGGTAGATGGAGATAAACGTCACGGTGACTCGTGTGAGACCCTTATGAAAATGTGACCTTGCATATGGCCCCTATACACTGGATATCTTTATCTGTGCATCAACAAGGTATTTGACATCGAGGGGCTTCGCGTCAAGAAGGACTCTGCTTGATCAATGTGTACAGATATGTATGTACAATATAATTGTGTGTTGGTAAGGAGGAAAACGCGATCTTGGTCTGCAAGATTCTAGCTCTCAACCCATGTATCTTAGTTGGAATAGTTGTATGCCCTTGAAAACGATACCAATATTTACTAGTAAATAGTAATTAGAGGTTCCGGGGGATAATTACTCAGGATCAGGTTAGCTTGCTACAGGAAAAAGGCACTAGTATAACTACTCAAAGCATACTCCTGACTGTTTGTAATATACATTTGTATATATCCTGAACAGGGAGGAAATATATGGGAGTCTTGGAGCGAGAATGCTCAAGCTTCTTTATAGTTTGAACTAGGATGGAGAGGAGAAGACCACAGACAAAAGAAACGAGACGAAGCAAGAAGACAGATCGAGTGCGAAAGGGATTGACTGTTGACGAGCTTGAAGGATTGTGAGCAAAGTGCGCATGCACACTTTGATGCATGCAAGTACGCAGAGCAAGCAAGCAATCGTAGCATCAGAAGCAGAGGATGCATTGCATATGACCAGTTTCGCTTTTTTTCTTTTCATTTTTTACCAGTGATGGGATACCGTCCATTCATAAAAGAATGTTGAGCGCAAGCATTTTGGCGGATGGATGGGATGGGATAGTCATAGTCACAAGTACATCTGCTGCTAATCTAGCAACGAAGCCCCTCACTTCTGGTTCCGACCAATTCTGCAGCTAGTGTAACTAGTAGCAAGTCTGATATTTGCATGTGGCTCAGTGCCTCATTGAATGTTGGATGTTAGTTGCAGTGAAGGGCGGGCCGCGCCTCCCTTCGCACCGCAGGCTATATTTGAAAGCCCGATACCAAGTGCTACAATCAATATGTGTTATGTAGAACGGTAGCGGTGGAATGGACACCACCGGCTGCAAGAGAAGGGCGTAGCAGTATCTCAGCATCTTCTGCGCTCACGACCCAGAAAGTGGCTGCTGTGTTGAATTATCAGGATTGAAACCCTAGACGGGCGACATGGAATCAAGCTGTTGGCAAAAGGAAGCCTATGTGGTGCTACTGGGATACCGGCAGGGTACAAACGAGAGCGAGCCAGGGCTTCGAAACATTATATTCTCAGAGCAGCACGACTGACGAGATGATGGTGGACGGGCGACGGTGTCTACACGCGTTGACGAGTCAAGACAGAGTATAGCGAAGAAGATAGAGAACCATAGGTATGGTAGCTCGTGGACGAGAGATTGAATGATAGTAACTATGGTGAGATAAGCCTGTATGTGGGAGCACAGAATCCCCAACGTATCACGGAAACAGCAACAGCCGTCAAAACGATGGGAAAAAAGTCTGCACTACCACAAAAGCCCATATGCAACTGCCCAGTTTAGTGCGGTTTGTTTACAGTTCGTGATCGATCCCCTCCTTTCTGCTTTCTGGCAGCAACTACTCTGCTCCCCGGTAACTATTTGCTTGCCGCTAGGCGGGCCTGGCAAGACCACACTGGAGATCCCACATTTGAACTTCAATCTTCCTGTCGCCTGCTTGATTTGGCGACTGCTTTGTTTTTGACTTTCAATGTTCCACTTCCATTTTTTTTTTCTCACTCTTCAATTCCGATTTTCTCTCTTTTCAGCTGTTTTGTTGTTTGTCCACTTCTGGTTTCGCTTCCAAACAAACCGATCCAGAGCTTCTTTCTTCTTTCATTTTTTTGTCTACTAGAAAGGCACAGTCGGTGTTCACTTCTTCTTCTGTAATTCCTAATTCTTGTCACCTGTCCTGCGGCTTCATGCAGCGAATTTTTCTCGTCCTTTTATTTACCCGTTCTAATACTCGCTTGCCCGCAACCCGCCCATCATATTGACTGGAAACCTTTTACACAACCCCTTTGGACTACCATCAATCACTTCGACCACGACCATACAATCAAGTCAACCTGTCTTCGCTAGTCGATAAGTCTCGACATCATCATACGAAACATATCCATTACCTCTTGTCGACCAAGTGCATTTCACTACATTATTTTCTTCCAGAACCATTCCACTGAGATTCGATTCCAATAGCCATAAAGTGGGGTTTCCCAGCTACTGCTCATACGTCAGTCGACATTCGCCATTGCTGTGCTATCTTGAAAGCTTGTAGCCCTTCAATTCCACAACCTGTCATCAACTGCCGTGTGGCTATCGTCTGTCGAATCGCTTGTTCCCGCTTTCTGTAGATGCATAGATATCCTGCAAAGTGTTATAATTTGCTTGTAGGACCCTCGATGAGTCGTCTCGAAATCTACGGAAATAGAGAACTAAGACACGCAGATTAAATATCACCGCAGTACACTCACTTTTTAGTAATATTGTATAGAACCTGCACTATTGGGATATACTGCGTGTACAAACCATTAATACGATACATGGCCACTTACTTTGACGTATATATCCGGCTCTGAAAGGCATATCTCCTAGCTCGCATTGTTTTACGCATTTGGGTAAGTGAAGCTATAGCTACAATGTCATTAACCTTCCGTCTCCATAGGAAGCCTTTGTTTTTGTGAATCAGCACTTCCTTCCTGCTGTCACTAGTGCTGCTGCTAGTATTACTAGGGCATTTTCTCTATAGAAAAGCCTTGACGGCTTGCTTCTACCACAGCTTATTTGATACTGACCGGTGATTTTTCTCTGTAATTTATAGAGCCAAAACTGTATAGAATTTCTACCCTCACACAAACAACGATTGGCAAACATTATTGACGGCGCACCAACCACCACCTAAACGTCAAACTAACGACAATTTGAAACAACATTTTGACGACACGAACGCCGCCGGGTCAACATATTGTTTCTATAGCTAGTCCGGCGTCCCTACTCGATATCTGAAGCCTCCGTATCTGTTCCGTGAACCATCACTCCAGCGAGTGAAGACTCAAAAAGCCAGCCTCATGGCTTGCGCTGGGACTTCAACACTGCCGGAGCAGGATGACTCTGCGTCTGGCGCCATATTGGGAATGGGATCCGTATTGGTTGAGAGTCCTATTTGCATGTCAGGTGCCGTCTTCGAGAGCAATAGCGCCCCTATTGCATCAATAATGAGCTCAAATAAGGCCCTGGCTCTTTCTACCTTCACGGACCTTTCGTACAAAAAAGCAAAATCTCAAGGATCGCCCAACTCTATCAGCAACGACGGCAGCTCAAAGCGGAATTCGCTGCAGTCCTCCTTGACAACAGCCACTTTGGCCACCACAACATCCGGATTCTCGCAGACATACCAAACAAAGATAAACGGCCACACTAATACTAGTGCTAGTGGTGCAGCAGCTGTTAGGTCAGCTGCCACATCCGTCGGCAATCTCTTCACCACACCGTCTTCTCCAAGGTCGTTTGCCACTGCGCGCACAAACACCACTGCCGCTACTAATGCGACTCAGAGCACTGCAGTTTTTTCATCATCTCTGTTCTCGGCATCCACATCGCACTTGGAAGACGATCTAACTAGTCAGATTGCTTCCGCCACCTCTTCTTTCACCCGTCTGCCCTTTTTACGATCACAGCAACAGGAGCTACAGTCCGCACAGACTTTTCACGCCCTTGACTTGGATTCATCGCATTCTTCCAGCCTGCACGCTCATCGTCAAAACCATAATTCGTCTAAGTTGCCGACTTTCCGGTTTGCTGACCTGACCAGTGGAAAGCCACATCTTCCGGCCTTCTTGAATCGTGATCTACCTACACCGGCACCATCCACAAATGATGCCATAATTTCATTACCATTACCGCCCCCGCCACCTCCTCCACCAGTCACTCGCTCGTCTGTAGTGTCTAAGAGTCATCGCAGAGGAAAATCCGAGAACGTGCCACCTAAAGGCCCGCCTTCACTTCTAAAATCTTTCACAGCTCCGGCAGGGCCCTTGCAAGTTGATCATCCCAAGGCTGCCCCGTCTATCGTGACCGCTATCTCAGCATCAGCATCTGCGCCAAGTCTTGAACAGTCCCCTGCATTGAGCTCAAGCTCCATGCCACACAAGCTTCAGTCGGCTTTGAAGAAACCCCGTGATTCACAACAACTGGTCCAGTCGCCAAAGCAGGTCGACGCCAACCTGATAGAACAGCAATCTGCCCAGAAGCATTCAGCTCCGCATTCACAACAACCAACGCAAAGCTCTCGAGTTAGATCATCAACTTCAGCAATTGAGACCAGCAAGCAGCCTACACCAATTCTAGTTGTAGCCAAGCGGCCTGCGTCTTTCCCGACATCACCACGTACAACACAGGTGACATTTGTCGAGCCTCCAGCCTCTACAACTTCTAATATACCATCTTTGTCTCAATCTCTAGCGCCAGAGCAAGTACCCGATACGCTTGTTACTGTTGCCAAGGGTGCAAACCGGCGTAGCTTCATCTCATCTGGAACCACGAGCACAGGATCAAGGGCGCCTCCTATATCCCTAAGATCGCATCGCATCCAAGCTGCAGTCGAAGCAGCAAGCACTAGTGGAGGCTCTAGTCCTAAGACGGACGCAGCACCGTCGTCTACAAGAACGGATCGGGCATCATCAACAGAGCGTATATTGGCTCACTCAAAAAGTGCATCAGAGGAAAAGAGAATTTCAGTTTCCCGTCCTCCTGTAGCATTCAAGCCTACACCACCAAGTCCTGCATCGACTGTGAGCCCAACTGGCTCAAACTCTGGGGTCAAGGTTCCACCTATTCGTGCCTTTCGTTCATCAGGTGCTCGTAAGAGCCTATCACTCGATACTGCAGCAGCCATAGCACTTCCCGAAGACGACACAGGAATCGAAGGTCCTGAATACGAGAAAAACCCGCGTAAAAAGGCTCTTTACGCACTCGAAGGCCGTACTGACGACATCCCTCTCATCATGGCGCCCGTCGAGTATTCACGTCATGAGCAGGACTCTGCTATTGATACTGAGGATACAGGCGACATGTTCCTCAAGATAGCACGCGAAGATAGCGGTCGCACATCGGCTGCTGCATATGATGATGCAGGATTATTCTCTGACGACAATAGACCCCCCACCACCGCTACAGTAAGTAGAAAAGAAAAACCCAATATTCTTTCGTGCATATTTGATCATGCAATACATCCCACTCTTCCTTCCCCTAATATCTCGATGTCAATTTGTTTTACTTCCCAGATGTCCTTTTGTTGCGTATCTCGATGCTCCCAAGCCCTTGATTTTCCATTTTTTTTTTGGCGTTCTCTATAGAATACAGCCCAGTGGCAGGGATCGTCTGTCAAAAAAGGACTAGCCAGGGCTTGCTAGGTCCAGCTCAAGGTAAAGCGAAAGCAGCAGCGCAATAAAGCCTGGGCCAGGTCTTGTACAGGCCTGGAAGATAGCGCTTGGGCTTTTTCTCGGAGAAGGGCTTCTTCTTTCCATCTCTCTTGGCCCTGTCGAAGGTAACGAACTGATCTGTTCGATTTGACAATGTAACCCAACGCGACCAACCAGGGCTTACGCATCGATTCAGGCCTGCAAGACCACTGTTTTAATGCCATAGTTTGAGCCTATAGCTGGAGCCTGTAGCTAGCGCTGCGAGGGCTCTGGGAATTTGCCATGGCATCCAATTATAGGGCAATCGTACGGGTGATATAGTGCTGTGACTGTGACCAAGGGCCTGGTGCATCACTGACGGTGGCGACACCACTGAGCCTTTTAGAGAAAGACAAAGGCACTAGGGGCCCGACAGGTAATTGATTGAAATGAAACACGCTCTGTGATTTGATGATAGCAGCGGTTTCTATTACTTTCAATATTGTCTTCTGCTACTACTACTGTAACTGCGACGCTCCCTCGCGTTGTTTCCCCGAAGCATTCATTTTCGATAATTATTATTATCATTCATTTTTTGCGCTATTGTTTCGCGGAGAGTCTTGTTTGACGCTTGGTTGCTTGTTCTCGTTCATTATTGATTGCATCCGATTTATCCCTCGCTGCTGTTTCTTTTGCCACCGTCTATCATCTTGCACAATTCCATTCTTCGCGCTTTTCATTATCTTCGTCTTCTCTCCCTTGCGCCCCGGCATTAGTCTTGATCTTTGCTTTTCAAATCTCTTTTGCTCTTGCACAATTCCGTCACCCATTCTACGCAAATTATCACCATCAATTCGTTTCTGTCGTCGCCATGGCAGAGTCGACGCACCACTCAACATTCACCCATCCGTGGCTAACACAATCACCATCTCAGAATCGCGTTTCTCGCGCCTCGCATCGACGCCCTCTCTCATCTGTTATTCCATCGCACGCTGTCCCACAATCGCCACCTCGTGTCTCCCGCCGTCTCTCAGATCAGCAAGAAACATCTCGCACCCGCGGATCTCGTTCCAACGATGACACCCAGTCAGCCGTCGGCCCGCCACGAACTCTCACCTACCGCAGCCTTGCCCGCGACCTTTCGTCTGGCGCTAGTGTTGTTGGCGAGGATTCTGGCCGTCGCTCTTCTACGACTAGAGCTCATACTTCGGCTGGCTCTCGTTCCCTTGTGCACCAAGACTCAAACCCAACTGATGCTCCACAGTACACCAGTCGTCGCAAACCCTCTATGTCCGAAGGCATCTCAATCGTCACAAGCCGCTCTGGGAACTACAAATCGGGCACATCCTACCATGGCAGAACCTACAACTCGTCACCGCTTGCTTCTCGCAATACTACCGACCAATTGACTCACCACCCGCTTCCTCAGCCAACGACTCCCCAGAATCAGCAGCACCCCTCACCCTCTCAACCGGACCACAACACACAAGAAGGCACTGATTCAACTACATCGACTGGCGCTGCTCCTGCAACTGTCTGGGACGAATTGGACGATCTCAAGTCTCGTATTCACCGCTTAGAGTTGACTGGAAAATTACCCAATTCTTCTAGCTCTGCCATGTCTCGGGTTTCTGACGATAGACCAGCAACTGCTCACACCGCTGCCACTACGAACTCGGGGTCTTCACCAAAACGTCCCACTACCAACGGAATTTTGAGCAACACAGGCTCGCATAATAATGCTGATAACGCTAGTACCACCTCGTCTCAAAAAGAAACTCCTTCGCTACTGCATGCCGCTCTGGCACAAGCCAAGCCGAGCGTGAGCAACGAGGTCTACCGTGCTCTAGAACTGGCTTCCACTGATGCACTGAGTCTAAGTTTAATGATGGGCACAGCTGGCCAGCCAGGTCCCATATCAAGTGGTGCTAGCTCTATTGGATTCGGAGGCTCCTCTACAGTAACCGACCGTCAACTTCGCCGCAAGGCCGAAGGCGTGGTTCGTTGCTTGACTGAGTTGTGTATCGCCTTATCCAGCGAGTCTGGCCAAAGACCTTCTAGCAACATTATCTTACAATCCATCGAGACCGCCGAAGAGCCACCGATTTCACCCACAATGATTAAGGGATTCAGTTCAATCATGACGCAGCGTAGGCAGAATGTGGTCGTAGAACAATCACCTGCTACTATTCCGACTAGTCCCCGAGCCATCTCTAAGTTTGAAGAAAGGAGAAACAAGTTGCTCAGCTCTCCTGCGCTTGCTTCGCCCAGATACAATGCCACGTCACCTACCGGCCCTCCTCCATCCCTTCCTGCTCCTGCACCTGATCCACAACAGTCCGCCCAAGGTCGTAAATCATCTATGCTTTTGTCTCGTCGCCGGGCTGGAACTGAAGAGCCCGAAGAGGCTTCTGGTCGCAAGACATCGATGCTACTTCGGACACGTAGAGCTGGCACCGAAGAACCCGAAGAATCCGGCCGCCGTACTTCCATGCTCCTGCGCGGACGCCGTGGTACTGCCGGTATCGCATCAGACGACGATGAACCTCGTATGCGTGCACCATCTCGAGCCATTACTGAGGTCACGCGTCCCACCACGCGCGGAGGAGACTATAGTTCCAATGTTCCGATACAGTCGATAGAAGGTGGAAGCAATACTGCGGCTTCTGGCCCTCCACGTCGTCGTATGGGCTCTCGCCTTAGTGGTGTCCCTCCCCAATCTGGTGTTCCCATGTCTAGACGCTTCTTAGAGCGTCAGACAATTGAGCGTGATCTGCCTAGCACTGTTGAAAAAGTACAGAGCGAGGAGCGTCTGTCTAGACCTCTGTCTATGGGAGGCCACGCAATGCTTGGCCGCCCTCCTAGCGCTAGTCGCCGGGCAACTCGTGATCGGTAAATCATATATATATATATATATATATATATATCTGTTTTGATGCCGGTATCGTTTTATTTGTCATTAAAGCTTTGATAGCTATGCATCTTTCACGACCATTTTTCATGACTTGACAAATCTACCCGGCACGTTTGCGGAAGCTCTTTTGTCGATCAGTACTTACGCACATGACATACTACTACTGAATTATCGTAATGGCATATTTACGTCTTGCTTTCACCGCGCTATATACATGACTATTCGCACTTACTTACTTTTATCTCTATACCTTTCCGTTATACCTTCTTCAACTTCCTTTCTTAGTCCTTCATTCTCGACAATACTTCCTTTCACAATCAGCATTAGACGGCTCATAAGTCGTAGCGCAAACACATCCTTTTCTTTCTGTCATACCTTGTCATGATATCCCTTTTGTACTACTATTGCTTGTCCTTCCCTAGGTGTGTTTGCGTTTTGTTTCATCATTTGATAACCATCCATCTCCTCCCTTTCATCCGCATTATCTTCCTTCCTATCTATTGTTTATCGAAAAGCTAGTTAGTTCCCTCCGTTTTTCTCTATTGGGCTCTTCTACTTATTTTTTATTATTTTCTGGCGTGGTTTTATTTTTCTTGGTTCACAATGTTTTCAACTTGGTGTGGTTGGGTTTTCTTCTTTTCTTTTTGGTTGTGCTACAGATGTCTCTTGGAGGCATCTTTTCACTGGGTTCTGGCGTTTTTTTCTTCTTAAACTTTTCTTCCATTTATGCGAATGTTTTGTCTTGTGTCTACAAGACCTTCGGGGTTTACCTTTATATTTTTCTGTGTTCATTTTTTTTTTCAATTGTGCCCTGTCTAGTCATCTGTTTCCTCGACGTGATTTTGTTCATACAGGCTTGTTTGGCCTGTGTAATTTGTTAATTACCGCACATGAGACGATATACATACTGAAAGATGCGAACAATAAACATCACTGAGCTCTTTTGTGCTTACTAAATCACGTATAAAATACATGAGAAATTACATCCAATACTACTTTTGATAGCACATCTTCCATACTCGACACGATATATGCGAGCTTTTGTCCATATTGGTATCGAAATATGTTGATTAGCCGGTGAATGTAAAATTATGAGCAAAAAAACAATGCCAACAGGGTCCGTGGTTTGTGTTTCCCCGTCTAACCGCTTGACTATGTGATGCACAATTACATATTTTGGGGGTTTTAAGTACAAACAAATGAACAACGCAATAGATATCACAAAAGAACAGAGCACAGCCTCAACATATAGTGAGATCTGTGTGATTGGCAGTACGTTGCATCTACCGCTTATCTGATGCACTGATGACGGATGCTTGTAGAAGAACGTTGTCACAATAACTAATCAACATAGCCAGCTATGTTTGAATAAGACAACTTTTAAGTTCAAGACCGGGATTAGAATGTTGCCTCGTAAGTATTAGTTTGATATATACTGTATTGTTCATTACAGTGCACTAGACTGATAACTAGCCTGTTTGGAAGACGGTGATTATTTCGTCTTGATATTTGAACCTGCATTAGCTCGACGCAACTAGGGCGAGATAGAAGGAAAGACCTGTCTGTCTGGTCTAGACTAAATCGTAAGCCCGGAAGGAGGAACAAACTTCAGCTAGGAAAAAAACCAAAGAAGAACAATAACCATCCCCATATGCAGCGTAACGTAGACTAAAGAGGGGGTCTGGTTCTTCCTCGCTAATCCCAATAGAGAGTACACTTCAGAAGACAGACAACAAGAAGAGATTCCCAATAATGTTTTTTCCAATTTTGCTTCTTTGTGCCAATTATCCCCAAATATTGAGCCATCAATTTAGCTAAGATGCATGTTCGGCTGCATGGCGGGTTCTCTTGCAGTAGCGTCTATGTAGGAGAAATGTTTTCTAACTCCCGATTTTCTATGTATGTAAACTTACGTCTATTAGTATTTGTATATATATGATTATATACAGATGTACAGATATGTATATCTGTTATTTTGAAAAGGTCCTTAACAATTTAGCGATGTCATAATCTACATAGGCTCTCTAGACTTGCATACACGAGAAACTGTCTATCATACAGATGCGATTTTTCCGTTCTATTACTATGTCTAAAGTTTATTTTCTCTTTTACACTTGCGTATCTCAGTCTGACGGCGGTTAGCACTCTATTCCGATCTACATTGCAATTTTAAAATAGGATTCTGAGCGTGTAAGTCAACGGGAAAAGAGAATAGAGCTGCGGAAGTAGCCTCTTGATCAAGGTAAGAATTGCGTAGTTAGTTATAGGGCCGTGCCGGTACATGAAATTCCAGCAGATATACCAGTTTAATAGTTACCGGCATGCACCTGTATTTCTGGAGGCTCAGTTTTTTTAAAAATTAAAAAATTTCTTTACCCCTGGTCCTTGGTAAAACAAAGCCAACACACCGCCTGCAACGCCTTCAAACTACACTAATGTTTTCTTCTCAGGTGAGCAAATCACTTGTCACATCGACCCTGTTCAGTTTAGCTTCCCAATATTATACTATCTCTATGAGCCTGATAAATAAATAATTAGAAAGGCTGGGTTAAGTTAAACACAGGGCGACTAAACTAATTCTAGGGGTCTAGGAGTGATAGGAAGAAAGTTGGAGGAAGAGGCAGGGGATGTGATTCTTCCAGAAGGAGAAGGAGGGGAATACAGAAGCGGACGTTCAGGGGATAAACTACACTGTATTTTTGTAATCAATGTTTCTGTATATGCTAGACGTAACATTGTCAAGAATATACCGCTACGCTGCTGTACGATTGGAAGACAAGATGTACATATTTACCATCCGCATGGCATGTAATCCTAAGCTAGGAGGATAATATGAGGCTTTCGTTTTTAGTTCGATTTTTCTTCTTCCTCCGTCTTTGAAAACGGGTAGTCTGAGTTAGATCATAAACGCTATAGGAGCATGCTTGGGATACTCAGTATTGCATTTCCCACTAGTATTTAGGGATCGATGCATACACTAGCATACTTTCGTTATTATTTTCAGTAACAACACAGACCACATTAGGCTCATTGCACAAAACATGGATGCATAACGTGTTGATAGCAACACTATAATGGATTAGCATACATGGAATCCTAGACACCGCTAGGTCAAGATACGATTGTTGCAATTATTGCCATATTGTAGAAATGTATGTAACTGCACACAGGTAATTAATGAGCCTGGGATGGGAGCGCCTGTCGTTTGATCAAGAAAGAAAATCTATCGTCAACGAATCTAGGGCCTTGGAAACGCTTAGATCTGCACGTTTATAGGGCGAATTCAAGGCGAAGTCCAACATAGCCTCCAACTAATGATAACGGATAACTACGGCTTCAATAGACTGTATGCTTCAGAAAAGGAAGTTTAACTTGTGATCTTCGCTGTTCCCTGCCCGGAAGCCACATCGTAAGAAGTGATGCTTGCTAAAAGAGAAAACTGCGGCTGAAATTGATTAATATAGAGCCAAAGTGATGATGAGCTTCCGGATCTTCAACGATATCGAGGACGTCTAGAGCGGGGCGGACAACATGTTGATCAATAGGTAGCTGCCGGAAGTTCCTCTTGGTAACTTCCGCATTTGGAAAATAAGAGAGCCCCCACCAAATGCGAACTTTAAGTGAAACGCGTCTAACGCGTAACATCGCGACAAGGCTGAGATTATAGGGATCCATTGGCGCACACTATTGGCTGGCAATATTTACAGGGATTGAGAAGGCTGAAGCTTATCGATGGGTTAACGCTCTGAACTTTCTATTTGTTTACTTTGGCTATTGAACATTAATTAGTATTGACGATCGATTCAAATAACAGCCGATTTATGCAAGCTGTTGGTGACCGAATAAAATTCTGATTAGAGAAAGAGACGCTGTGTCTCCGTTTTATGTTAGTCAATATTGATACATATCCGCCATGGTCAGACCAAGTCGCAGCCGCAACGCAAACCCGTCTGCGTTTGCGCCGTCTTCCGCGGCGCCATTGCCGCCACACACGATTCTCGAAGAAGACGAAGATGACCTGCGTAGCTTCGACGAAGAGGACCCCGATTATGCAGACGTCCCGGCAGGTTCATCGGAGGAGGACGACCTAGAATGGGACTGGATCTATGATACTGAGGACAAAGAGGGCAAGATCAAGAAGCGTAGACGGCCATCGAATCACATCATTGGTGCACGACTTGGCCAGTTTGAGTGCTGGCTAGGCGATGTCGTGTTACTGCGAGCGGACGGACTTAGTGAGTCCTGGGCTGCTATTGTTAGTGATTTCACGTTAGACGACAATGGCGAGAAGGCAGCTATCTTTGTCTGGTTCACTGGAGGCAAAGAGATTCGCAACAATGAACGCAAGAGACACGATTATCTCCCGGTAAGTTCACGGTATCTATAACGTCATATATATCTAGTGAATATGCAGCTAACCGGCCTTACAGAATGAGCTTTACATCACAGCTGCTTCTGATATCAATCCACTAGGCTCAATCTCCGGAAAAGCCAATATCATGTCTGAAGCAAGCTTCCGCAAGGCTTTTCCTACCGGAAAGATACCGCGTAGTTCACCTCATTTTGGCAAAACCTTTATTTGTCGGCGTGCTTGCAATATGCGTACAACCACATACTCTAATGAATTTGTGTGGGAGAACATGTATCGCGGATACCGTGATCTTCAAGCTCTGCTACAATACACTGCCGATAGCACCAAATTGACTCGCAAATCGAACGCAGATGCCTTGGCGGGAAAGACTGGCGCGCAGCATGGAGATAAACAGACACCAATGACGCCACGGACGCGCAGAATCAATGCAACGGCTACTACTGGTGGATCTCAGCACAAGGGGTATAATATAACAATGGTCGTGAATGCCGGGTGATTATAACCGTGACTAATGCGAATATACCAATAGGAGCGCAAAGAAAGCGCTGGAGTTCACTCCTCTTGCTACGCGCGTTATCTCGATGGACAGCATCACAGCATCTCCTTTCCAACAGGCCAGAACCCAGCTTCACGTAGCTGCCGTTCCTTTGACATTGCCCTGTCGAGAAAACGAGTTTGCAGAAGTGTATTTCCATCTTGAAAAGGCTATCTCAAACGGTACTAGCAACTGTATCTACATCAGCGGTACTCCCGGCACTGGAAAAACAGCAACAGTCCGTGAAGTCATTGCTCGATTAGAGGATAGCGTGTTGAATGATGAGCTGGATGACTTCATTTTTGTTGAAATTAATGGTATGAAGATCACTGATCCCCATCAATCTTATGCGCTTCTGTGGGAGGCTCTCAAGGGCGAGAGAGTATCGCCCTCCCAAGCTCTCGATCTACTAGAGCGCGAGTTTAGTGCACCAAACCCACGAAGAGTGCCTTGTGTTGTCCTCATGGACGAGCTTGATCAGTTGGTGACTAAGAACCAGGGGGTTATGTATAACTTCTTCAATTGGCCAGCCCTTAGACATTCAAGACTTATTGTGCTTGCTGTAGCCAACACTATGGATCTTCCTGAAAGAACTCTAAGCAATAAAATCAGCAGTCGTCTCGGTAAGTCAATTCCAGCACACGAACTTAGGATATCCCACTATGCCATATATAGCCGCTAACAAGTTACACTACAGGTCTCACACGTATTCCTTTCCCTGGTTATAACCATGAACAGCTTATGACGATCATTCAGTCCCGCTTAGAAGGCGTGTCTGGAAGCATTGTTGAACCTGATGCCATCCAATTTGCTAGCAGAAAGGTTGCCGCTGTTTCCGGTGATGCTCGCCGAGCCTTGGATATCTGTCGTCGTGCAGTCGAGATTGCCGAACTTGGTGCCAACAATGCTGTACCACAAACACCATCAAAAACCAAAGGAGCCCAGAATATGGCAGGCATTGGGCGTGTGACCATCCAGACCATCCGCCAGGCCATAAACGAGGCAACTTCAAACCCTATCCAACAAGCCCTTCGGGCTTTGCCTCTAGCGCCCAAGTTACTGTTGTCTGCTCTATTGATACGTCTACGTCGTGCCGGTATAGGCGAGGTCTCGATGGGTGATGTTCTGGCAGAACTGGGATCTATGCTGAGAACATCAGCGGGTAAAAATGCAGAAGATTTAGTTTCTAGTCTCCTTGGTCCGGGAGCAGTGAGAATGACGCCACAGGGAACGGCTGCTTTGGCACCTACAGCACTAATGGCCTTCCAAGACGCAGCGCTGGGACTTGTGGCGGCTGGAGTCATTGTTCTAGAGGCTCACAAGGTCGAGCGGCCAAGTAAAGTAAGACTGGCCATCTCGGATGATGAGATTACGATGGCATTCCACGATGATCCCGAGATCAAAGAACTTGGCGTCAATCTGCAGAACTAAGTAGTAATGCCTTCCTTCCTTTCTTTACCTTTTGCTTTTTTTTGCTACTCTACTATAGACAGTCGACGGCCTATGTTTTGATTATCATGTTATTTTCACGGCGTTATAGACACATTTACTTTTCGAGATAATCTAGTATATCAGAAACCGCCTTTTGATTAGCTCTTCTGAACTATATACGTTCCATTAATACAACCAAACTTTGATATATGTAAAAAATCTAAGCCAACGCCACCAACGCCACATGATGTCTTTAGAAACAGATGATAGGACACTCCACACAATAGCAAAAATATCAACAAACCGAAAATTCCCTTACTTAGAACCTTCTTTTCGCCAAAGTAGGATTCCACTCTATAGGATGCGTTTCTGGTGTAGCATCGCTGTCTTGCTTCCAGACCTTGACTAAACAAAAGGGTCAGTACACAGGATAAGACGAATGTATCATTCTAGGGATAACCTATGTGATGGACGAAAAAGAAGAGAAGAATAACTTACTGGTCTTGTCGGCTTCGCCGGTGATCAAACGCATTCCGGAGTGATCAAAGATTGATGCCATGATACCTGCCTCAGCATCCAGAGAGCCAGGCTGTGCAGTTGTGTCTAGGCTCTGGTAACGATAACCCGTCTTCCAATCCCAGAAGCTCATAGAGCCGTTATCAGCTACCGAGGGGGGTGAGAAAACAATTAGTATTATGTACACATAGGGATGAATGATTTCGATCAAGTTGGCTTAGCAAGATGGGAAAACCACATACCTCCGGAGAACATGACATTCTCTTCGTTTACTGCCAGGGTATTGATGATGGCATTGTGGCCCTCAAAATTTTGCATGAAAGCACCCTCAGGGCACTTCCACTGTTTGATACTACCAGCGCTACCCGAGGCAAAGGTGAACTCTCGAGGATGAAGCGCGAGCGCTCTGATACCCTTCTTGTGATGCGTAAGAACGCCCATAGTTTTACCAGCAGCCAGATCCCACAGTCGCACCGTGGCGTCTAGTGACGAGGAGATTACTTGCGGATCGGAGTCCTGGCACTTGACGTCGGTCACCGTGCCGGTGTGGCCGCCGAGAACGTGGATGTTGCTACGGGTACGCATATCCCAAACACGAGCCACACCGTCACGACCACCGGTGACAAGCACGTCAAGTGTGGGGTGTAGCGAGAGGGTGTAGACGCCGCTTAGGTGACCGTGATAGTGTCTGATGACCTTGTTCGTCTCCAGATCCCAGCACTTGACCATCTTGTCCTCACCGCAGGAAAAAAGGTACGGATGGCGTGGCGAGACGGCCAATCCACGCACAGTTGAGATGTGGCCGGTGAGGGTCACTTTGAGGCCACCAGTGGCCAGATCCCATACTTTGATAGTGCGATCACCAGCACCACTAGCAAACCATTTGTTGCCTGGCTCGACAGCCAAGCTGCGCACCCAACCTAGGTGCCCGGAAATAACTCGCATAAGTTTCCAAGGGGCATGCCAGTCTGGCTTCGATGCCTGTAAGATTGCCGCACGGCTGAGCGCCGTAGTATTGTGGTTGTGGGCGTCAGCTCCAGCAGAAGCAGCAGCACCTGGTGTTGCGCCATTGCGGTCTTTGAGTACCAATGCGTTTGATGACGAGCCCACAGGACCTTCGAGAAGCTTCATGCTACCGGCCGTAGAGCCTCCGTTGGCAGCAGCAGCGGCACGCGCGCCGATCTTGCGCTTTCCGGGTACGGGTTGCTTAGCGGCTAGAGCAGGCGGAAGGGTCTGGACGGAGGCATATTCGTTGCGGAAGCGCGTGGCATTGGCAACCGCGTCGGCATCTTCGTCGGGTTGATCCGGCTTGGTGGAGAAGTCGAGTTTCTGGCGCTTTCCATCGGGGACGGAGTCGTAGAGAGAACGGCAGGACTTGGTGTTGGCGGCGACAAGACCAGCTAGATCCGGAGCGGGAGGTGGCCCTTCCATAGAGGATGTCGACGGTTTCTGTGTGGTCGCCATGTATTATCGTATATCAGTGTTGTGTCAGGTAAAGAAGGTAATGGGGTCTATCAAGCAAATTCCACAGCAACTTGTCAACAAAAAAAAAGTTCGTGATGCGATAGCAAGGCTGAAAGCGAGCCTTTCCTAGCAAGACCGAGAAGCAGTTACAGTGAACAAGGGTCTTGAGCAAGGATTCCGTCGGTCGCAAAAAGCTCCTGCCAGGTGTCAGAGGCTGTTCGCCAGATGTTTGGGACTGTCTGACAGTCCAAGCGATAAGCGATAAGACATAATTGTGGGGGAAAAAGTTATCGCATTGTAAAATAATTGTAGAGGGCTTCTGCTTGCTCGATTGTACGCAGAGTATGCATTTTTGGGATTTTTTGAATTTATCTTTGCTTTCATATCTCACCAATCTGTTCACTTGGACCAATCCAACAGTCGCAAGCCTCTTTAAAGTCGCTTTCATCACGATATCCATCATGGTTGGTACCAAAGCTGCGACCCATGAGGTCTCTCTGCCTACTGTCACCGGTGCTATCAAGAATATGGGCATGCGGAAGAATGGTAAGTCTATCATCCCCAGCTTTTCTATCCCAGGCACTATATGCTAACAGTAGCCTTTCTTTGTATCAATAGGCAAGCAATGGCACGAACCCAAGAAGGCTTTCCGTCCCGCCTCCGGTCTTACATCGTTCGAAAAGCGTGCCAAGCTGCGTCTGGAAATGGCGGCCATGAAGGCCAAAGAGAAGGAGATGAAGCAGGAGAAGGAGGAGGAGCGTCAGAACCGTATCAAGAACATTCGCGACCGCCGCGAGGCCAAGGCCGAGAGAGAGCGCCTCCAAGAACTCGAGGCGAAGATGCACAAGAAGCGCGTAGAGAGATTGAAACGCAGGGAAAAGCGCAACAAGCTCCTGCACTCATAAACATCGACGAAGACAAAGAGGGAGGGTTTTGTTTGCTCATAGAGCGGGTAAACATCTGCCTCGCCGTTTCTGTCTGGTTGTCCTACCGTTATAGCACGTAGGGCGAAATTGTAGTCACTGGGCTTGGTTTATTCGCATAACATCTGTTGATATTATTTTGTACTTATGTTTCCTTTTTCTTTCATATTCGCATAGTTGCTCTTCCGCATTGGCGTTAATGGCGTTTAAAAAAACTAAACAGCTTATAATTGTCTTTAATGAAGCATCGTTCTGGCCTGCCAGCAGCCACACTTACTAAATTTAAGTGCTTACACCCTTCGAACCCAACTTGGGTTTGTACTTTTGAGTTTGTAGACGAGATAGCAAAGTATCTGCAATTATAACAATGAATGAACCAAGCTATCCAGATGACAAATATACATGATTACATCACTGTTTTGTTTGAGCACTGCGTTCACATGATTAATGAGAATGTACATGTATGATGACACCTGCCAACAACTGCCAAGCATCTGACATATTTCGCAACTGGCAAAGAAACGGGCAGCTCAAGTGATCGGCTTTGCATCACAAGCAAACAAACAAACCATCTAAATTCCGCGGTTAGCTTTTTGCTTGCTAAGTTCGTCGCGCACTGAGAAACGCACATTATATCATTCATTCTTGATGCTATCTTAGCTTCATCGTTCTTTTCTGCCATAGAACAATCAACAACCCATAGCATTTCTTTGTCTTCTATCACTGAAGAAAGTGTCGCAAAGGGTGGCCTTGGCGCAACAAAATACTGCCATCAGCCGCTGCGATATAACAGACTTTCCTACTTTTCCTGCATACATACGATCTTGGGTCTCTGTTTTTACGCCACTGGGACCGCATACATATCTTGAAATGGACTCTTATTGACGTGCATCTTCGAACTCGACAACGGTTACTAGCTCATGCGCCTACTCCCACTGCTAGATCTACATATATTCTATACGAGCCCGTCAGTAAGAATAAGATCCTACCGAGCTTATCGCCTGCCTGTCTTCTGCTCGCATAGTGTGCGAAGCACCGAGGCCGCAGATACAGCGTCATTTCGGCAGCTATTGCGCCGTCGATAGGGTCGCTGTCATAGCGACGTCCTGCAACAAGCGACAAATCGTAGCAGGCAAAATATACAAGCTAGCCATGCTGAGTAGACGGAGCCCAAAGGCCGACGCAGGATTGCCGCCTAGAGGGCCTTCAACAACATCGCTTGCCTCGCTCAACTCGCAGCCAATATCATCATCTACGACGTCAGCATTGCCACCATCGCATCAAAATAATTACAGCCAGAATCCTTCTTCGCGATCTATACCAACGTCCACAGCGCCCGCCGTTGGAGACGACTCCTACGTCTCCTCTGCCTCTGCTTCTTCCAGCGCGGCCCCCATAGTTGAGCCACAAAAGATCACCTCGCCATACCGCTCGCGCCATCAAGTCACCCGCTCCATATCTGAGCTATATTCTCCTACGCGCCGCAGCGCCATCTCCGTGCGCGACAGCGTAGCAAGCGTTGTGCCTGGGTCGACCGTGTCTATAGCATCTCTGGCAAGCCTACCACCAGAATCTGCTGCTGCTACTGCTGTGTCTGAACATGCACCAAAAGCTGCTGCTAATACCAATGGCCAACAGGCTGGCATAAACCGCAGCGAAGCATTTGATCGCATGCAAGCTATACAGATGGCAGCGCTGGCTGCCAACACATCCTCAGCAAATAGCGCAAGTTCTAGCGCCCCAGTCGCTATAATACAGAAGCAACAGCAGTCACAGATGCAACAACCAATGCCATTGTTGCAGCAGTGGCAACGGAGGACGGACACGGGATTTTCTAGCACGGCGTCGGTGCCCATATCAGTGTCCAGTACGGCAACCGGCGATTCAGGAAGCGTGGTCTCGGGATTAAACTCCCCTCCAGTCAGTGGCGGAAGCGGCAGCGGGAGCGTTAGCAACAAAAGTAGCATAGCCATCGCGGGCCCCAGAGGCGAGTTGCTCAGCCCTGTGACGACACCCTCCAAAATATCTCTAGCGAATGGCAGCGTCGGAAGTAGTGGAATGTTGTCTAGTGCTGCCTCTGGGCAACGCTCATTGTATGGAAGCACCTTGACCGAACGATCTGCTGGGCTACACAGCGTCAACAGTATCGAGGAAGAGCCACTGGTGCAGCCAATACTGTTGTATAGCCAAAACCAAAGTCAGAGTCAAAACTGCCCGATGCAGGTTTCATTGCCCCAGGCAGGCTTGCAGAACACGAACCAAATTCAGAGTCAGAATCGAATGCAACTTCAGGCGGGATTTTGGGACGAGCAGACAAAGCTCTGCAGTCCTCCAGGCGTAAGGTAAGAAAGAAGAATAAAAAACCCACTCTTTGAGATTGCTACTCTCAAATTACCATTGTCATGCATTACATCACCGGCTAACACAATGGCTTTACCCGGCAACAGCACGTTAGAGGAGATGGTATCAGACCTACAGAGCTTCTCAACGCACTCTTTAAACTACACCGAAGATGCCTATCGGTCGATCCTCGAGCTTTATCTTTCGCTGCAGCAGAGCGTGACACACATGCGCAATCTGGTGGACGAATCGGATGCCGTGACAGGGTCCTTTATGCACGACTCACAGGCTCTCGAGACAGAAGTGCGCGCGCAGCTATCAGAATTCCAGTCGTTCCGGGACATGGACAAGAAAAAGCAGCGCATCGAGCATATGCACGCGCGCATCGTGCAGGGCCGCGAAGAGATGGAGGCGCTCAGTGCCCGGGTCGACCGAGTCCGCGATACAGTCAAAAAGTGGCAAACAGCCGACAGCGAGTGGAAAGAACGCACACGATCACGGCTGCGTGTGGTCTGGATCATCATGTTGGGCATCATTGCCGTCGGTCTCGTCGCTATGCTGTTCCTAGGGGGCGATGATGTGGCAGAAGAACAGGAGTATGTCTCCGTTGTTTCTGCCGATCCCCCCATTTCCCCAGACTTAAAAGATAGTGTTTCTGCAGCAGCAGCAGTGGAGGTAGTTCCGGAAATCCAGATCCAGGCTGGACGACCGAGGGGCGAAGGAACTATCATTGGCGTTATAGCCCAAGAAGGCGCCCGGGACGCGGCTCGGACGACGTCAAGCAAGGCAGCGATTGCTGCTGGCTTATCACATGATTCCAACTCGGCGGCACAATGGGACGAGTCGCTGCGCGTGTTTGACGAGCTATAAACACGTATCTTTTAACATGAATACATCGTATTCGACATGTATCTTGGACTAGCTTTTCGATTTTTAAAATACCTCTCCGGTTTGTCATTGTTTCTCTTCTACATTATCATATATGCATCATAGCGCTCTATCTAGTTACTTCTTTTTATTTACTTTTCCTCTATATCGTGGCGGACTAAAAGGACCGAAATACTAGTCTTTTTCTTCCTTGAACCCATAAATCACGATGTTGTAATTCCCACACGTGGACATTTGATATTTACAGTGTTAGGATTGGACCTTATGATGTATCATAATAAAGCAAGAAAAGTATATGTACAACTATAGTGAAAGAAGAGAGGGGTAAATCCTAGCGTAATGACGATCGTGCCATTTTGACTTGTGTACTATACTTGGCATATTACTATATATATTAGTATGTGGATACAACTAATCGTATGGCCAGGCTTCGTGAGATCAGGCAGGCTTGTCATATCTACAATTCACTATATGTAAATAGGTAGTATCAGCCTTTGTGACGGTCAGCATAAACAAATGCTGTGATCCGGGCAGGAAGAGGCCTCTCGCGAGGACGGATGCAATTAATTGTTTACTCGAGCACATGGAATGACAATACCATATTTCTTTACAGGTAAAGATCATCGATATACTTTTGGATCCGATTGTCAAATATATATTGTGACTATATATGTGTACATACGTAAGTATCGTACTCCTTGATGTTCTTCATGTTCTTCGTGTGGAGTATGTGATATTGATATTATCTCCAGATCCAATATAACTAGCAACACTTAACACTGATTTGGGCCGTGTTTTTATTCAGCGAGCAGTGAAATACAAATTCTTTTTATTTCTCTCCTCTTGTCTCGGTATTCTATTCTCCTGGTCTATGTGTGACAGAAGGGACTAGGTTCATGAGGCTTGATGTGTTTGTGTTATGACCGTGAGTGAGTTAAGGGTGGGAGGCCATTTTAAAGTAAGCTTTATACTACGTATACAAATAAGTCTGGACATATGTAATATTACAACCAAAGGGTAACAAGATCTGTTGTGCTTTCAACGTCAGTTGATGAAGGCGGCCCTGTTTGATCACCAAATAAGTAGCGCCTGAAGCTAAACTAGCAAGTTTCAACCACGGTTGGTTGGTGTTTGGGTCACTAACCTTTGGGATTTGACACACGCTCACTTGAATACAGAGACTTAGTCAGTTGTCTTGTTGTCGATATGATCTCCACGAACATCTTGATAATGTCTCTTGAGTTGGACTCGATACCATTGCGGACATACGACTATGATGTTGAGTAGCGGGCTGTATTAGTCAACCGGCTTTTTTGCAGAGAAGCAAGACAGGCCAAAATGTCTGTGCGAGGTATATGGTTGCCCCCCTTGCCAAAGTTACTTTCAAGTTTTGGCCAGTAAACTTACAACTAACTAGTCTAAGCTCTCAGACGGGATTTCTTATTCTGATGCCTGCTCGCTTGTCAAAGTTCTTAAATGTAGACTGGTAGACTGCAGCGAAGGATGCAAAATAGTAATGCCAGCAGTAAGACAATAAAGGCCTAGATTCTATGGTCTTGCGATGTTGCTTTGGGCTTAGGTACGACAGTTGATGTGGACCAAGAGAGCCATTGAGCGGCCCTATATTGTCATCTTGTCTCGTCTTATTGTCTTAGGCCTACATACGTCTTGTTTTTTTCCTTCTCTGTGTCTTCCCAAAAGCCATGGCATACTTTTTTAGCGTTAGAGTGGAAGCGACGGTAACAACAGCCCGTCTTCCAAGGTTCACTTTGACGAACAGTAGACTGCAGATCACGTGCTTTTTTTCTCGTTCTCTCATTCTTTTGTTGTCCTTTTTGCCTATATTCTCCTTCCTTTCTTCGTATACAGCGTATATTAGAACACATGTATGTATAAAGTTGTCAACTGTCTTTACGAAGTCTTGAATTCGAGGCCTCGGGGCTTCTAAAGGCCTACGATTGAGAAAGCTGAGCCACTAAATCCAGAATCCCACAACGGTAGAAAACTAGGCATCTACAGGTGATACATAGTTGCAGTACTTCTGCCGCTGTGCTTTGCCTGGACATTTGAGCAATCCTTGTCTACGTTTTGTTCCAAGCATAGCCCGTCTCGATAGCAAGCAACAGTTCGCCAGTTCCTGAAGGCTTATGACGGTGTTGCAGTAAATGTTGGTGGGTAACACTACAGTGCTCTAAAGGCTGCGGTAGATCAAGAAGAAGTTGGCTACATACATATGTGCAATGGCACGAGATTGTCCAGCCATAGTGGCAGCATGATAAATGGTCTTGGCGCCGAACAGAAGAGAATGAGCCTGCTAGGCATTCTTTGGGATCGAGAAGCTTAGACGCAGAAGCTAAGATCGGATAGCGGCCGGCTGGTAACGAGTTCAGACCAGAAGCAAAATGTGGCCGATTACCCGGCCTGTAGCGTAGTAAAGCAGGCGAAGCAGTGGTAGTTGGGGACTGCAAAGTTTGTTAGTTAGACAAAGGATGCTTGGTCTGCGGGATCCTTTTGCCTTTGGTTTGTGTCATAAGCATCAACCCCGGTGAGGTGTCGTCATCAATCTATGTATCTTGTAGCCACTGAGGCTATATGTATGTAGTATGTTTACACTATTTTGAATGCTGGTTGGTGGGCTTTTTTCAGTACCTCGACCGCCTGTACTTGCGGCAGGTGAAGCTAGTTAAACGCCCTGTAAGCGGCCCCCCTGCGCCCCGCCCCTAGCGAAGCAAATATAGGCGGAGCTCTGAGCTTCTAGCGCTAGTTGGAGCCCCGTTTCTTGGCTCTATTTAGCTACCTGTACCGCTTCGGCTTTTGTTTATGCTTTGCCCATGATACTGATAATAAGTTTAGTTTAGTCTTTTATGTTTGTATCTATTTGTATTCAAGCATTCCCCAACAATCGGCGGCGCCGTCTGCATCATCATCGCTTGGCCTATCAATCAAGACTTCTTCTTCTTTTGTGTTTATCTCCCTATTTCTGCATCCCATTCTATCTATCTCTTGCAATTAACAGCTGCTTTCGTCCACGTTCCTATTCGTTCATCGCATACTCGACGACACAGATTCAAGAATAGGCTCCCTTTGGCACCCTTACTAGGTCACCATCGCCGCAATAAGCCAATCCCCAGCATTGGCCTAAACGCCTAACTTTCAAATCGACACAGAGCCACTAGTCCTAACGCTCACAATCTCGAACTGGATCTCTGCTTTTCTTCAATAACTTCATTGACGGCCCACAACTCAGTCTTCAAAATCTGCTCAACTGCTACTAGTATCAAACTTAGCTTCACCATCCTATCCGCTGGGACTAGGAAGCCTTGTGTCGGGACTCTAATCCCCGACTCCGTCTGCTCCATCGACCGACTGGAACCAAGCTTCTCTACGACGTTCTGATATTTCAGCACCGTCACATCGCACTGCGAGACTCGGCTTAGTGATTCATTATCTCCTTTGCCATCGCTAGCTATATCCGAAGCTTGGCACCTAACTCTCTCTCTACCATATATCCTCCCGCATCCACATTTCAGAGCCATGGTCGCATCCTCACAACCACCAACGCTAGCTGCTGTAGACCGACACGAACCAGCCATGTCTGGCATCGATTCCAGGCCCGATTCTGCCCTGTCGGGCGCCAACGTCCCCCGCTCCGCGCCGCTGCTTGAAACCTCAGATGACCTCTCGGCCGCCTCGTCGTCCGTCTCGACCACCGAAGCTACACCATACGTTTCGGCCACACCCAGCCTAGCGCCAGATATGCAGGCTGGGCGTCTGCTCACTGGCAAGCAAGAACACTGTAAGTCTCGCTCTTGGTGTGCACCAAGCCATATATATCTCTGTCGTGTAGCCAGTGTACTGTGCTACCAAGTCTACAGCTACTAACACCAAAGCAGATCTCAAGCGCGAGCTTATGTCGGAGCAGGTCAAGGCCGAGATCAATGAGCTCAATTCCCCCACTGCATTACGCCGCTTCGGTGCTCCATTCAAGTCAGAATATGGCGAGGTCTCGCCGCTCGACTCCGAACTACCCATTCTGCGCTACATATTCGTGCACCACATCCGCGACTTCCCCTTCCTCGACAAGGCACGCGAGAAGGAGTTCTGGCAGGACAAGCTACAAGTGGTACGTACAACCGGTTTTCTCTATTGCATTGTAACGGCCCGCTCGTTACCTATCACTTATGCAAGGGGCATATACTTTATGGTGGAATTGCACACATGAACATACACCTTGCACTAATGTCTAAAGGCCCGACAGCTAACTCTCCAACCTATATTTAGTTCCTAGAGTCGTTTGCCAGCAAAAGCATTTCGTCATCTGAAGACCGCCTTGAGGAAACCAAGCGCCGAAAATTGGCCGCCAAGTTCACCAAGCTGATCGAGCTGATGATGGTGTCTGGTGTAGGAACCTCGTCAGGGTTTGAAGAGCGCATTCGCTTCTCGGAAATGGAAATTGTCGATAGCAATGCCATCGACACTGGTGTCATGCACACTATCCCCGAGGGCAACTATATCAACGGTTGGGACGTCAATGTTGCCGGTGTGCGCATGATTTCTATGAGACGCAACATCCGCCAGCACAAGCACGCAGTAAGTTTGAAATCCCATTCTTGTCTTTTTAAGCTGGTTGGCTCTATAAAAGTGGCCTGCAGTTATTTCTGCCTCTCAAAGTTGTGCCCGCATGTGTGGCAATATTCAGTCTCAGTGTCTGTTTAAATGCTACGCCACACAACCTGTGACGCCAACGCTAGGGTGCTCTTGCGTTTTGGCACTGTCACGCAATGACGCAAGGGTCTTAATTGCATAGTGCAAGCTATAGTACTAATAACAGCATTGTTTAAAGCACTGCTTCTAGCACAGTCTAGCTAACTGCATCACCAACATAGGAATTCATCCTTCGCGTACAGCGGAAAGGCGACAACCACGCCGTCTATGTCGCCCGCCGTTATGGCGACTTCAGCCGTATGCACCATAAGCTACGCCTGGAGCAACCCGGCCGTGTCCTGCCTAATGTGCCCCGCAAGAACAAATCAGACTCCGTTGCCACTGGCCTCTTCAACTTTAGCGGCAGCCAGGACGACTCGTCGTCGATATCATCTGCGTCAACTGCTTTCTCTCACCTCAATGTTGCCGCCGCCAATAGCAATGGAAGCAAGGGCGACCTGCAGAGCCCAACACTTAAGGTGCCATCAACTAGTTCGCGCACCATCGTGTCCGACTCTTCCAAGGGTCATCGCCGTGCTGGCTCTAATGTCTCGCGCTTCTCAAAGGGAACATCACCACGGTCTTCATTTGATGCCCTGAGAAGCCCATTGGCTAGCCCATTGTCTTCCTTATCCTCAAAGCAAGAAGAACAGACCTTCACCTTAAACCGCGAGACCCAGAGAATATCTTTGAGAGCATTCCTGCGGTCACTGTTGCAGAACCCCCAAATCTCTCAGAGCAACTCAATGATGCATTTCCTCACCTACAACCCTATCCAGTTACGAGACGAGGATGAAGCGGACATTGCGCGCCGCAAGTTCATGGATGAGAAGCGTGTTGAAGAGCAGAAGCAATTCTACGAGGTTGCTCGCAAGAGAGCCGCTGACCTTGACGAGTATATGGAGAAGTAAGTTTACAAAAGATTCCCTTACTATTATCTTCATAGTTTTCCCTTTTTGGTACTAACCATCACCCGTGCAGGTTCCGCCAGGACATTGTTGAGCACAATGGTCTTACCAAACTATTCCAGGAAATTAAAGATAAAGATAACATTGCAGATCTCAGCACTCAGTATCGCAAGTTTGCCGAATGGCTCCGAATCGAAGTGGCTGCTACCATCTACCACCTATTCCTAGCTGAGGATAACTCGCCCGAATTATTTGCTCAAGCCAAACGAATTCACTCGTTGATTCCATACACTGTACTCAAGAATGTCATCAGAATAGCAAACCCAGCGGCGGTCATGTCCAGTGTGTTGGACGTATTCCTAGCGCAACCGTTTGGAACCAGATCGCTTATGCAGCGCATCTTTTCTTTGACTTTGCACGATGGCATCAAGGCCTTCCAATCATCTATTGACACTCTATCCGAGAAAATTGAGGATGATGTCCTAGTTGGTAAAATCAAGGATTACACTCAGGCCGACGACACCATCAAGAACAAGATTCGCGAGGAGGCGAAGTCAGAAGATCTCATTATAGCTATTGCCAAGTCACCACACCTACAAGGCCCTTCTCTAACGACTGCCCAAAAAACCCGCCTCGGACAAGCCCAGAACGCTTTCATGCTAGCAGTGGAAAGCGTGCTTGATGACGAAACTCAGAAAGCCAACGCCCAGCTATTTTCTTATATGAAGCAGCTCCTCAAGCTGTGCACACGCCAGCACGACAAGTCGATGATGCTCCGACTAATCGAGGAGCCTGTCACGCTACAGCTATTCCGAGACCTGTTTACGATCTTCTACGAGCCATTGGTCCGAGTTTACAAGGCGGCAAATGTGTACAACAGTGTTACCGACTTTGCCCACTTCGTTGATGACATGATCCAAGTCGTCGAGAAGTGTCAAGAGCAAGACGTCTCAGCTGACCCTAACCAAACTGTCCAGGCCTTCATTGACCTATGCCAACGTCATGAAGACAATTTCTACAAGTTTGTGCACGAGGTTCACATCCACGATAATGGACTATTCACGCAGCTCATGGGTTGGATCGAAAATATCCTCGAATTCCTGCGCAAGGGTCCCACGAACGGCTCTCTAGACATCAATGCTCTATTCGAAGGCGCGTCCTTCTCTCCTGACTTCAACAAGGAAGAGGCCGTGAAAGAGATCGGTGATCTGATTTCATGGCAAGAGGCGCGCAAGAAGTGGCACCAGGACAAGACGCGACAGAAGATGGCAGCCGAGACAGCTCCTATGGGCTCCGGTGGCTTCGATACCCTGACCTCTGGTCTGAGCGGGATAGATTTCGGTGTTGATATGGACTGTCTTGCTGATGTCAACGATGACGGCTCAGACAGTGATAACGATGCGGAGGAAGAAGATGAGCTTGATCCCATCGAGGCTGAGCGCAACCGTCGGGCAAAGAGACAGGACCGTCTACGCAGAACTGCGGGCGAACCAGAAAAACCGGTAGTTTCCGAAGTGCATAAGCTGAAGGAGAACTTCAATGCTATGCTTCGTAGCGTCCTTGCCGAGTAAGATGGCAGGTTGGAAACAGTAAAAGAAAGATGGAAATGAGGACTTTATATGTTTGAACATAAGTCTCTTTCATCATTGGCATGCGCCTTAATAGGCTCTCATGACGTTTAGATTTCTGATATTTGGAACAATTTCACTACACGTCTCTTTTATATTTATTTTTGTTTTAGGTCATTGTTGTTTTTTCTCAATCATTATTTTTTGTTTAGTATGCTGTTAGTCTACTGGAAAAGGAAATACCTCAGCGTCGTTACGGGATTCAGATACACATTTTTTTTCAATATGAAGCTCATCCATCTCACATCACACATATACATCGCCTTGGTTAAATCAGGTACCATTTGATTGGCCTGTTATGTTTGATCAACTTATTAGTGTCATTAGTGAACCCCACGGGTCCCCCCCATAATCCGAGTAACTGACACTAAGGGAGATCAAGAAGTAGTAAAGAGTAGAATATACAGATTTATATAGGTATGTAGGGAAAAGTCAGGGCCTGCATTTAAAAAGTATGGGGTAACAAAGACTGGAAACAAGTTAAGGTGCCTCGATACTGTAACTATCGCTATGCTTGCTGTCGGTATACCTCCAATGGTATGGAACCTTCCTACATCCCTCTGAATAAGTGAACTAGATCCATCATAAATGAGAAGGTTTAGAGCTGTTTTGGCAATACATGATGATGTATGTATCATGTACATATGTAAAGATCATAGCTAAACGTTGTGACTTTGGTGAATCAAGGTACTCTTATGGTACATTTTCAGTATTAACATTTTCCTTGGGGCTCCACGTTCCTTTTGCCTTTGCCTTTGCCTTTGCCTTTGCCTTTCCTTAATTGTAACCGAGTTTTACCGTAGACTGTTTCTAGCTGCATCCATACACGAAGCGGAGCGCAGCCATCTTGTGTTATATTAGTCAAATTGTCTGGCTCATCCTTGCTTGGATAAACAACGAAGATAAAGAAGAAACAGAAATGGATCTCGATGTTCAAGTTTCCGGTCACGCGGGTGGATGTGAGCGGAAGGAGGGCCAGATAGGGAGAAATAGAATAAGATATTTTGGCTATCGTGAGAATTGGTAGGGTCATGTGAGCATGGTGAGAAACGAGTACGCGATAGGGTTCAAGAGAAGCATGGATAATTATAAGGTTTGTTGAGTAAAAAACCAGCTATAGTGCTAATGTTCTATTATTATCTTTCAAAGATGTTATTCGTATAGGAAATACAATAAATGAGGCAAGAAAGCACATGTCACACAAACAAATCACTAATGTCACTTACAACACAAGACCAACGGCCCGGGAAAAAAGATCGGGAAGAGAAAAGCCAAGATATGCACGGTCAAGATGAATTTATGATGCTGCCATAATTCTAGATTTCGGTGCTAAGCTATTAAATAGAGCAAAAAGCCAAAGAGAAAGAATAGAGAAGCCCAAGACAGTAGAATAATAAAAAACGCCACATCTTTCCGCTCCGTTCCGGTCGGTCTCAGGCATAAGTCATTGAACTTGTGGCTGAACATGCCTCGGCAGAGCTCGGCTAATCATGCAGACATCAGACCTAATCAAGAGTGCTGTGATTGGCTGGCAAGGAACGGCTTTAGTGGGTATGAGAGCGCCCCACTCAAGCTCTCAATTGGCCTGCCTTTTGGGAAATCCTTCTCCCAGTTCTTTCTTTTGTATAAGGTCAAGGGAAGTTAAGATGCTTGGCTTTTAGTTGGATTATTCGATGGTCGAATATTGTAAGAAAAGATATGTTCGTCATTCTACTGGCCTACCTGCCTATGACTGGAGTGAATTGTAGAAAAATTGACAGATATCGAGTGTAGTTGAAGGGACCATCATGTCATACAATATATAGACTGTCTTCCCCAAAAAAGATGGACAGTCTACGTTCAATTTTCGTCCTTCTAGTAAAAAGAACATCAAAGTCTTCTATTTTCGTCTCGTCTCCCGGTCTCCGATTTTTAGCTGCTCTTGGGCCAGAGTCGAAATATTCCTCTATTTTCCCTCCCTTCTTTATTTCTCTCTGACATTTTTCTATTGGTTCGAAGAATTAACAAAAATCAAGCCATCAATTCCCAACCTTTCGTGTCGTCGGAATATTCTTCAATTTCTTGTTTAACCTGATACCCTTTTCCATTTCTGAGGGTGGGCTTGATTCTACTGGCATTTTCATTCTCGGATTTTCTTTTGTCGATCCGATTCTGCTTGCAGGCCAAGAGGCAAAGCAGAAGCAGAAAGAAGCTGATAATTCTGACATCTTCTTCTACTCATATTCGCTTGCTCACGTAATATCAACACACAACAACGCACATATACCGTTGAAACCCGAACATCTTCCACCATAATGGCATCAACAATGGCCTTTAGACGGCTTGCCGCCGCTTCTAGTGTGAGTATTTTCCAATTCTCTCGTCCCTGTCCAACGGTCCGAATATTGCAACTCGGCGTCTTCCTATCCCTACAACATGTAGCTTTCTCGACATGACAGTGGATAGCTCCGTCTCATAGCCGTCGCCTCTAATTGGCGCAAAAACTACACGACTTGCATGCGCTGAATCTTCGCGGGGCCTCTTGTCGGCTTGCGAAACCCCCGTATATGGCAAAGCAAGACGTTGTCGATGGTCTCAGAGCTTCGTAGGGTAGGATGACAACATTAGCCGTCCTCAAGATCGTCAGACGCCAAATAGTAGCCATCCTATCTATTATCGCCGCCCTGATCACGACCCTCCAAGCCCATTGGCTGTCCATTGCAGCTCGGAATACATAGCGTCTGCATTGCAATGTTACCACCGCGCTGTAACTTCATGGCCTAAGACAGTGTGCTGACTATGTCTTTCTCTATATCTAGCTCCAGCAGACCACCAGATCTTTTGCTCGCCCGTTCTCTTCCACACGCAGTGCTGGTAAGCCGTCACCAGATCCAATTCCTCGAGAGTGGCCTTGCGTCAATCTATGGTCTCGATTTCACATGTCTTCCTACATCAAATATCCACGACTTCGTCACATATATCCGGCCATGCCCATAACAATAATAGCAAAGTCTAACCACCTCTCAAATAGCGCGCATCTTCGCTAACAGCCCTCTCCGTGCCAAGGAGGCTGCTCCCTACGTCGGCAACAAGTACTCCGTCATCGTACGTATCAATATCCTCCATATTTCACATGCTATCTAGCCTCCGAGGCTTCACCTACCCAATGCCGAACTTCCGGGACTGTCCGCTTGACATTCGGCTATCACATATACACAACCACCTTCATATCTTGACGCTCTTGCGCAACATACGACTGACCGTTCTATCACTCTGCTTAGGACCACGAGTACGATGCCGTTGTCGTCGGTGCCGGTGGCGCTGGTCTCCGTGCTGCCTTCGGTCTAGCTGAGGCCGGCTTCAAAACCGCTTGCATCTCCAAGCTGTTCCCTACTCGTTCTCACACTGTAGCCGCCCAGGGTGGTATCAACGCTGCCCTCGGTAACATGCACGAGGATGATTGGCGGTGGCACATGTACGATACCGTCAAGGGTTCCGACTGGCTAGGTGACCAAGACGCCATCCACTACATGACTCGTGAGGCGCCTCACTCGATTATCGAGCTTGAGAACTACGGTTGCCCCTTCTCGCGTACTGAGGATGGCAAGATGTAAGTCTTTGCCCTAAGTTTCGACGCAATATCTGTTTTTTAACATTCCACTAACATCTACAATAGTTACCAGCGTGCTTTCGGTGGTCAGTCTCAGAAATTCGGCAAGGGTGGTCAAGCATACCGCACATGCGCTGCCGCTGACCGTACCGGCCACGCCCTGCTTCACACTCTCTACGGCCAGTCCCTACGCCATAACACCAACTACTTCATCGAGTACTTTGCCTTGGATCTCATCATGGAGGACGGTGAGTGCCGTGGCATCATCGCCATGAACCAGGAAGATGGTACCCTGCATCGCTTCTTCGCCAACAACACCGTTCTGGCTACCGGTGGTTACGGACGTGCTTACTTCTCTTGCACCTCTGCCCACACTTGCACCGGTGACGGTAACGCTATGGTGTCTCGTGCCGGTCTGCCCCAGCAGGATCTCGAGTTCGTCCAGTTCCACCCCACTGGTATCTACGGTGCCGGTTGCCTGATCACCGAGGGTGCTCGTGGTGAGGGTGGTTACCTGCTAAACGCCGAGGGTGAGCGTTTTATGGAGCGTTACGCCCCTACTGCCAAGGATCTTGCTTCTCGTGACGTTGTTTCTCGTTCCATCACTCTTGAGATTCGTGAGGGCCGTGGTGTCGGTGCTGAAAAGGACCACATGTTCCTACAGCTAAGCCATCTGCCCGCTGAAGTTTTGGCTGAGCGTCTGCCCGGTATCTCTGAGACTGCTAGTATCTTCGCTGGCGTCGATGTTCGCAAGCAGCCCATTCCTATTCTGCCCACTGTCCACTACAACATGGGTGGTATTCCCACTCGCTGGACTGGCGAGGCTCTAACCATTAACGAGAAGGGTGAAGATGTTGTTGTTCCTGGTTTATACGCCTGTGGTGAGGTTGCCAGTGTCTCCGTTCACGGTGCCAACCGTCTAGGTGCCAACTCTCTGCTGGATCTGGTCGTTTTCGGTCGTGCCGTCGCTCACGACATCCGCGACAAGTTCACTCCCGGTGCTCCTCTCAAGCCTACTTCTGCCGATGCCGGCTCACAGTCCATTGAGGACCTCGACAAGATCCGCACCGCCAGCGGTCCCCACCGCACTGCCGATATCCGTTTGGCCATGCAGAAGGTTATGCAGACTGATGTCAGTGTCTTCCGTACTCAGGAGTCTCTAGAGGACGGCGTCCGCCGTGTCAATGAAGTTGACCAGAGCTTTGCCAAGGTGGGTATCGAGGATCGCTCTATGATCTGGAACAGTGATCTTATCGAGACTTTGGAGCTACGTAACCTGCTGACTTGCGCGTAAGTTAAAGTCCATGTATCCGATTCGAATATGGTGTAATAATACTAATCACAACTGATGACATAGTGTCCAAACCGCCACCTCAGCTGTTAACCGCAAGGAGTCTCGTGGTGCTCACGCCCGTGAAGATTACCCCGACCGTGATGACAAGAACTGGATGAAGCACACTCTATCGTGGCAGAAGCCTCACGGCGAGGTCGAGCTCAAGTACCGCAGGGTCATCTCAAACACCCTAGATGAGAACGAGTGCAAGTCGGTTCCTCCCTTCAAGCGTGTGTACTAAGTGGCTTGGTCAGCTTGCCTCTTTTTCCGATCTCTCAATCAACTCTTGTTAGCCGTCCTTAGTGTTTCCCTCTCTTCGGTACGATCCTCGCAATGGATGGAGAACACACTAAAATCCGTATCGAGTCCTCTTGATATGTCAGCCTTTGCAGAACCAAAAGAGCCACTACTGTTATGGCTTAAGCAGCGTAACTTGGTTTCATCATCTACTGTTTCACAATTATCTATCTTTACCTTATTACATCCAGTTGCGACGCTTTTCAAGAAGTGGGTAAAAAGGGCCTTTTCAGCATCATTCTCCTGTTTTATTTCCCTTTCTTACTTCTTGATTGCTAGAAGAAGCCTTCTTGTTTTTTACATCAACTTGTCGTTTTGATTCGCATATCTTGCTCTTGTATACCCAGGACCATTAAAAGGCATTTCAATGAGGAAGGGGGGAAGGAGAAAGTACTCTCTCCAGTCTTATTGGACCAACAAGCTGTATAAAAGAAATATTTTTGTTATATTCTAGACCTTTTTCCATGTAAGAATTGAAGCGCATTTCTTATCAACTTTTTTCTATTTTCCTTTTTGTATCTCTAAACCAAAAAATAGTTATAATTTATGCATAGGTTTGTGTTATTACCTCCAAATATCACATGTAAATTTTCTAGGTAATGATGTCATGGCTAAGTAGGCAAGATGTGCTACTAAGATAACTTATAGATTCGTTAGGGTTATGCCATATAAGTCAAAAGTATAATCCTACCCTTTTAATTTCAATTGCAGTAATAACTGTGAGCCGTGATCTAACTAGATGAAAGCAACTACTTGTGTTGCAGAAAACTCACATTACTCATTATTTTAGGGGAACTTTTTTCTATTTATCATGTCTTTGTTTTCCTACGCGTCACCAAAGTTTTTTATATCAATATCACATCTTAATCGTCGTCATCAAGGCTACAATCTACCAACTCAATATCTAGATATCAAACAAAGATATCTCCTATCTACATTATGCCGCCACCGCAAAAGAAGCAAAATATCAACGAGCCGCCGGAAAGTGAAGATAAGGGGAAGTTAGTGGCAGATTTTACATGGGATCTGGCGAACCCCGAGCTCTCAGTGGCAACGACTTTGCATTATGCCACTTATGCCCAACCGGAATCGTTGACAAGTACGGTGATGGCGCCGGACTTCTATCAACAGACACCACCTATACTAGACAACAGCCTTCAGGTCAAATCATCCCCTGCTGTCATGTTCCAGTCCGCCGAAGCGTTTTCGAGTGTCGGTCAAGTTATCACAACGGGTCACCAACAGCTGGGCTACACAGAACAAAAACAAGAGCCTCGCTCTGCATACGATGCCATGGCCTTCAGTGAATGGGCGTCCTCTGCCTCGGCAAATACGCTGCCAAATTCAAGTTGGATGCCATCTCAACTTGGCGGGCTGCCTAGAGTTGACTCAGTACTCAAGCTTGGTGGCGATAGGTCCTCTGATATCAGATCTTGCATCGCTACTATGTCACTTGGTTATCCAGGCGAATGTCCACTACCTGCCAAATTGCGCATTGCTCGGTATATGGGGTTTGAAGGCGTTGAAGTGTTCTAGGAGGACTTTAAATTCTTCGCCGAATTATGCTCACCCGACAAAAATATGGTATTTGCCGCAAATCTCTTATCCCATTATGCAAAATCTATCCGTATCAAGATTGTCAGTCTGCAGCCGTTTAAAGCCTACAGCAACCTTGCCAAAGCCGAAGGTCATGAAGAAGGTACTATAGGAGTCGAGATTGAATTATTAGAGTGGGATGAGTGGTGCCGGGTAGCCTCGATTCTCGGCGTTGAAATAATCGGCGTCCCTTCTATACCAGGACTGACTAGAGACGATGCTTCTTACGGACTGGCGACATTGGCGGAGTTGAAGGCACAAACAAGCAACGGTAACGTCAAGGACATAGTCTTAGGATTCGAGAATCTATCCTACCTTGATGATGACCAAAGAACATTGCAAGCAGCACACAGTACCGTTCTCGAGTCCAACAAGTTGATCTACTCCCAGCATCTCAAGTCTACGCGTGAACCCATGGGGTTGGTGATCGATACCTTCAACGTCTGTGCCAGCACTACCCACGACCCAGCGAGACTAGACTGCCTAGATTTGAATGGCAGGAAGAAATTCACCGCTGCTCTAGCCTACATACGCAATCAGATCCGCGTAGATGACATATGCCTAGTCCAAGTTGCGAGCGCATACGCGGTATCTGATGTCAAAACACCCAAAGATGTTGCACGCAAAACTTGGAGTAGGCGCCATCGCGCATTTCCCTTCAGGGATGGTGCGGTGTTACCCATACACGATGTCCTAGACTTCATCACGGATCCTGAAAAGCTTGGATATAGAGGCTGGATCAGCCTTGAAGTGTTCATGCCGCCCCAGGAAACCCAGCATGTAGATATAGAGAATTGGCCGCATATACCGAGTTTCTACCCAGATTGGATGGGGGTCTTGAGTTTACCGACGCCAATCGCTGTAGCAAATGCATTTGATGCACGTGATAGCTGGGTGAAGCTGTGCAAACGGCATCGTTGGGAAAGGCCGCCAGTTCTTTGCGAAGATGGAGTGACTGCTTACCCGAGGATCTGATATCAGAGTCAGAGGAAGTTTCAGTCTATACGCCTAGTATTAGTCAGTCATGTTGTTTGACTTACATATCTTGCTCAAGTCACTTTACAGCACAATCGCTTTGTAGTAATAGTATCATTAGGTCATAAATAGTCAACCCTATAAAGTCCCGAACGGACCCTATCAATATGTACCCTTTCCCCTTTCTCCATCTACGACACGCAAGATATACTGACAATAGAGATATCTGCCTATTTACCCTCCACACTTTTGTGAAGCTTCTTTTTCAAATCGACAATTTGTTGCTCCAGCTGGACAATCTTCCATTCGCGGACATCTCGGTCCTCGACTAACCGGCGTCCATGAGACGCCATATCTCGAACCAGTTCCATGACAGACGAGGTTATCGGTGTTTCAACCGACGACATCTCGAGTAATGCTGCGACAGAATTGGATATTACCGCACAAGTATCAGCATGTTTGTCGTGAAACGGATGAACTGCCGGCACGGTATATTTAACACCCGTCAGATCACTGATAGAGTTTGAAGAGGTCGTGCCAGGCCTGGATCCCCCTAACCCTGTTGCCGTGCCCCCTATACCAGAAGATGACGAGCGCTCCGGAGCTCCGAATAGCACTCTGTTGACTTGGGAAGACCTCTTCCTATATAAGACGCCCAATTCGCTTTTAGGATGATCAGATTTGTGTTTCTTCGAAGCTAGTCGATCTCGCGTCTGAGATGGTGTGACCACGTGTTCCAGTCGACGTTTCTGTGCTGTTGCCACGACTCGTTTTGAGGAATGAGAAGAGCCAACAACAACAGCAGCGTCTACATCTGGCAAGATGTCCTTGTCCTGTTGATCCTCGTTTCGGGATTTGTAATGCCCTTGACTCCGGCTATATCGATACTGCCGGGGCATATCTTTGCTGGAGGATTCTAGTGGTTCAGAGGCTATAGCACATTTATATGCGGCACGAACGTCAGTGGAACCTAGAGTTCGGGGCGTCTTCAAGGCGATATTTGCGGTGTTTACCCGATGTGGCGTGATAGTCGAGACGGCCAACTTGGAAGCGGAGTTGTCCTCTTGGTTGACACTGTCGTTTTCGTCGCCCAGTAGGTCGGCTTCGAAGAAATCTTGCGTCTTTAGAGTCGTAAAAGGTTCGTGTGAGAAACTGGTTGTTGGCTGAGTAGAGACGGCGATAGCTTTGTTTACTCGTGACTCAGATGACGGGGTAGGTAGTGTTAGATCGAGGCCCGATACGGCCAGTTTCGGCGATAGCTGGGTTGGCGGTATCGTATGCATATGTGACTCGTCTTGAACTTGGTGTGGGGGAGACGAAGGTGGTGCACAAAACGAAAGGGGTCTCTGAGCAAATATCTCTATGGATTCAGAAGTATTACCTTGCGTAAAGGTATCTCCAGCAATTGTCCCAAATTGCTTATTCCGCAAATCTAGATCCATCGTAGCACTCTGGTTGTTGGCGGGATCGGTACAGGCGGTAGCATTTGCCAATTTGGACGATGCGGAAATCTCAGTCGTCTGTAAGTCGATCGACGCCATGCTATCTGTGGTATCCAGCTTCCTTCTTGCCGGTTTCCGGGATCGTGACTCTCGAGTATCGGGAGCAACGGCTGGCCGATATATCACTCTCTCGCCATTGGTCCATCGCTTGACATATCTATCCATCGGACCAACCACTTCGGACTTGACGTCACCTAGTTTCCCTCTGTTGCCTCTAGATTTCTTCTTGGTTGATCTAGTAACGGGTTCATCTCTACTAGAGCTAGAGCTAAACGGCGGGTTTGCCGTCTTCGTAGCGTCCATAGCCTCGAGTTTTACTCTTGTATACCAAGTAGGTATTCCCGGATATCTCTTGAGCAGTTCATCGTGCCATTCGAAGGCTTTGCAGGCGTCAAAGCTGTCTATGCAGCACCAGTACAGTCTATCGGGGTTTAACTCGGACCCGGATCTACGTAAAACCGCGGTCTTATTGGGGACACAACAGCCTATCATCACAGAATAGAATTAGTGTGTGTGGCCAGCGGCAGAAAAGGCGGTCAATATGACTGGTTTATATATGGCCCGTGGGATGTTGTCGACTCACACACGATCTCATTGCCAGTCCAACTACATTTTTCCAATGGAGTCTTTCTCGTTAGATCGGGTTGTCCTGCACAATAAGTCATGGAACTTGACTGGAAAACAGGGTGCAGTCTGGAATGTCACGATGCAAATCTATATGCATGGGAGGTTTCACGATGAGACCCGCGAAATAAGAGCTATGTGGGAGGTGATGGTCTCTGCCCTTAGGGATGACAATATAATTAGTGAATCTGTACTGCTATGCACATATATATATGTGATAATCTATTTCTGTATATTCGAGGCACGACAAGTAAATCTTGAATATATCAAGATATGAGCTGCAAAGGCGGGGGCGGCTGGGATTTATAGAGAGAACTAAAACGAGAAGATCGTATATCCAGTGTGTAGACTGTGAGAACAGCCCCTAATTCACATACAACATACATCCTACACAATGTCGAAGACGGGGTTGAACATATGACAGATTCAGGCATCAATAGGGTAGCAGTGGGCGCTTAAGGGTTCCGTGAAGAGCAAGCAATAACTTGCTATATGACAACTCATATTGTTCTTTTTTGTTTTCTCTGCCGGCAAAGGAAGCCTCGACAGGGCGTGCCGTGTATCTGACATAACAAGCATACTTACGTACAATGGGATTATGATTCCTAGTTGGTTTGTGGCGTTTGTGAGCTGCAGTGCAAACTCTCGCTACACAGTGTGAGACTATGAAAACGGAACCCTGTCTATATGTGTATGTGCAAATGCATACAGTGCGCATTGCTGCATATACACACTTTTATGAAAACCACTGCCGTAGTGTTTGTTCAATGACAACAGTGTGTCTTCTCCTAAAGCAAGCCATGCGATATCGTGACCACTTGCAGCTGCGGTCGTGGCGCTGTCTGTCTAGCTCTCCTTGGTCGATATTACTAGTGGTGCTCTCAAGCTAGCCAACCAAGTCCATTGCCTGTCAGAAATCTAGCTTCAATTGTTAAACAAATGCTTCCAAACTAAAATGCTGGAAACCCGGCGGTCTGTTCCAGGCAGGCAAGATTGGCAATAGGTCACGTGGGACAATGGCTGCTCTATTTTGGCCCACCTCCCAACGTGACTATGGGAGTCTTGAAAGCGCACACTAGAATGAATCAATCAACATGGAGATTGTGTCTGATGTTCGATAACGTAGTATCGACCGCTTGTGGTGTCTCATGGAGGAACTCCGTTCCGCTTATTACTGAAGTATACTACTATGCGGCTCTCATACTGCAGTCGCCGCTGCTGCTACAAGCTGTACAGAGACGAACAGCCCGAGGCTTTGCTTTGCTTTGGCATACATATATGTACACAGAGGCGAAGATATCAATATCAAAACCAGCCATATAAAGGCACTACTGGAACGACAATAGTGAACAATGCGAAAGAGGGCACTATTAAGAGCCAGGGGAACCCTTCCTTAGAACTTGTTTGTTGTATCTACAAACTGACGTGGTGCATGACTTTTGTTTGTCTTTCTCTCCCCCTCCCTGCCATGGTAATTCCTGATACACGATATTTTGTCCCCGGAATGTATAAAACTTCTTGATACGAGCGAGCAAACAAATAAACAGACACATGCTTTTCTATTCTACATATCTGTATAGATAGATGCTATGGATGTTAGACTAAGATCTCTTGGCAATTCCTAGTCTGCCTTTCGTCGTTTTTTATTTCTTCGGGTGGCTCGTTCCAAAGGTAAGCGGCAGAAAAATGACATTGACCAGGAAGATGATGATCGTGTGCCATGACTTTACAGCTCGTAGCCTTTGCGTACTTCATATATAGTTCAATACAGCTGTTAAGGCTATTTGCTACCATACTACATTGCACATACCAATGACGACTACGATACAGTTGTAGCCCGAGCGGGGAGCGGCGAACAGACAATGGATAGGACGAAATACTTAATGTAAGTAGTAAGATGAAAAAATAAACAAATGCCCATAGCTAGTGGATCTTGTCTGATAAGATGGTGGATTACTTTTCTATGCAGAGTCTTGGCAACAACAGATCGAACAGGCTTTTAGAACTCTTGGGACTCTGACAGTATACTAAACAGGAAAAACTGGGTAAGATCTCAATATTCATACCAGTTCCGAATAAGCACACGCCTATTATTGATGCTGGCACAAGAAGGCCAATCTCCCAGCGTCATAAGTGCCATTTATATTCCCCTCGGGTTTCATTTATAGGTGCCAACCATGGCCAGTTGGGGAAGCAGGCCGTCCATCGAGGTTTAGCGCTACGAAATAGAGATCCGCGGACGAGCAATTGCAGATGCAGTATTAGTAAATGAGCCACCATGAAAGAGACCAAGTATTGTTTATGTTTTCTCTAGAACAAATCTTTGTATCAGCAGGAGAATGATGACAGTCTCCACGCCGCTATTCTGATTTGTCCTGTTCTATGAATTGACGATTAAGCTACAGTTTTAGTGCTGTCGAGGCTATTCTAGTTAGCGCGGGCCTAGAAAAACTCACAGACATTCCATGATGGCGAATAAACAGACCATTCCATTTCTTTGTTTTCTTTCTTTAACTGGCATTCTAGCGGGTGGCAAATGCTAAGGAAGCCAACGCGGACAAAGGCAAGGCAAGGCTTAGTTTAATTAGGCGGTGTCGGCAAGTAAGACGAATCGGTCTGTAGCCGCATTATTATATCCAGGGTCCTTTTCAAATACCATTACCCACCGTCAAAGGAAAAAGAACGGTAGAACTACTAATACATGTCTGTATACAAGCAAAGGGCTTGCCAAATTAACACAGATAGTTGTAAGCTTACGGCCCAACAACTGATCGGCCAACCGATGCTGTTATGTACGACTAGGTGGAGGGGAAGGAATCTGAAACCCAACAATCCACAACAACACAGCACTTGGTATTTTTGGCATGTTTACTATGGCTGAAAGGTACAAATTATGCATACTATGTAATATAACTACATATGTATGTATGTATACATGTACACGTATATTTATATATTTATATACTGATGCACGTATCGTTGTATACGATTTCGTCTTGGGTGTTTGGCATAGGAGCCATGAAGCGAGAATATATGGCGGAGTATATGAGAAATAAATGCGAGGCTAGGGAACGAGACACGTCGCTTTTCTATTGCGATTGCTATTGATTCAGTAGAACTTCGCCAGATATGATATAGGAGTTAGCCTAGTAGTCTAGTTATATATATTGTATATATTGCATATACTATTAGTATGTACAGATAGTTAGAGGAAAGAAGATTTGTAGCTTTTGTGCTATTGGTATGGCTACTAATGTAATCGTAGCCAAGTCACAGATTAATTCAGTATTTGTCCAACTACAGATGGGCATTGTGAGGAAATTGCAGGCGGGCTTGGATGCAGAATCCTGCTCGATGGGTTAGATTGCGACCGCTGATAATCAGAGTGATAAAGATAGTTGCTGACCTAGTTCCGAACCAGGCTTGGCATCAACTCTTGCGCTAGAAGAAGAGCAATGTTAAAATAAATAAATAAAATAATAGAAGCCGTCAGCAAGGGCAGCTAGGAATTGAAAAGCAGGGCAACATCGATAGACGCCATACTAGATATATCATAGCGTCGTAGTCGTACTAGAGATAGTCCACAGTAGAATCCATGGTAGAAGGTCACATTTGAGGACAGCTCGTCTAGTTAGTTGGTACACGAATCGGGGATGAATAGAGGAAAAGGAACTTAGAGGGAGGACTATATCTATGTAAGCCAGCTGCTAGACAGCCAATACAAGCCAGCTATAGCGTTGTTTTTGATCCATAGAGCCGAGGAACTGGCTATGATGGCATTGCGATGTCATCCGTGATATTGATCAACAAGACAAGACGAGAAAGGAAGACTAGCAGCTACTGGGAGACTAAACCATCTACAATACCATGTTGTGATACCGGGAAATCAGGGCCGGTGTTGCTGAGTGAGAAATGATCGACTGGCATGGGAAATTGGAAATTGAGAGCTGTAGATAACTCAGACAAATCAAACAAACTATTTATTCAGCCTGATATACCTTCCGTAAGATCAGGAACCATTGTTTACTTTGCCATCGCTAATAATCTATTAGTAGTAACTCTAAGTGCTAATATGGGTACTTTCTAGGGCACTACACACACTATAACCAAGTTCCGCCTTGCCCTCTGGCGTTATTCGGATTTTTAGCATTGGTACGATACTGATATCGACTCTGGTATCGAGACCCGTAAGCCAACAACTATAGCCAAGAAAAACTACATACTAAGCTCAGAAACAGATTCCATCGGGCAAGAAATATCTAATGCACGACACGACATACGATAGACTGCTCCGGCTAACTATGTAAATATGTAGTATGCCTTGCCATCAATTGAGTCTCTCATCACATGTGCCGGCGTAATAAAGCAAAGCACAGAGGGGAACTAGAGACTTTTATATATAGAACGCCATGTTGGGGATGCTATCTGTTGTTGGTGCTTTATCCGTCTATGGTCTCGCCTGTCAACCGCTATCCGCGCCTGGCCGAGTCGGTCGGCTTTTTTTCTTTTCTTTCTTAATCGGCCGCAAGAATTCTGCATTCGCTTGCTTTGCTCGCTATTCTATAATTGACTGACTTGTTGGTCTTTCGCGTCCACTGCCACAGAATAAATCCTGGCCTGGTATCATCGTCAATCTATCGACATCCCTGTATTTTGCCGCCACATACAGAAAATGACAACAAGTGGAAATACAGGCATACTGTACTAAAGCGACAAGCATACTGAGAGCCCTTACTGTTTCAAGTCGTGGTATGTTGACGGGTTGCGCCTCGAAGTCTGGGAATCACGAAACGCCTATTTGGCCCCTTCTGACCCTTCTGTCCCCTTCTGTCGCCTGTGCCTAGGCCTAACTAAGAAACCAAGCCTGTGTGTGCCTGTGCCTGTTGTTCAGCCATCGCATGTTCTACCTCGAGCCAAGCTTGGCCTGTTTTTAATTTTGACTTGGACTTGCTTCGATTCAGATTTCACTTTTCTTCTTCTTTTTCCTGGTCTGTCCCAAGATTTCCTCTCCGTCTCACATCTACGCTGTCACACCTGCTCCCCAAGACCGACTCTAGGAACTATTGTACTATCACCACTCAACTCTTCCATCCAAGCTTGCGACAGAGCCCCCCCCTCCTGTAGCCCCCTGCTTTATAGCGGCATCAGCCCTATTACCACTTTTCTTTATTTATTCTTCCTGAGTCTGTCTGTTCTTTTTTTTTCCTTTTCATCTACACTATCTGACTACGCGACACACGACCACTACCTGCATATACAGCATACCGATATACTGAACTTCGAGTCTCTATTGATATTACTGGTACTGCTACCGTTACCATTGACATCGACTACTTCCTGACACCTTATTAACGGGCCGCGAAAGGTTGCCCACAGGGGCCCTTCGAAGCACAAAGCACACGCCTGTCTCTTCCCACCCACCCCTCTTTGATCTGTAGTGGTACGCCAGTTTCAATTTTTGCACCAGCAGACCGACCATTTTTGGGCGTTTTCTCTCTTCATCAGCTTTCATTTCTCTCTTTGTCTTGTTTAGTCCATGACTATGTCTCATTCATCACTTGAGTACCATTCCTTATCATAGTATAGCAGATAGCAGGCCAACATCCTGCCAAAGTACGCACATTGTTATCATTGGTTTTTTTGTTTCCTTTTTCTACTCTAGAACCTCGCAGCCCACCTATATAATCATACTGTGATAAGAATTCTTCGACAAGATTAAGCTCCCGCCGCTGTCTTTGTCGTCCAACACTACGCACCCTCGGCAGCTACCAACTATACATCACCTGCCGCTATCATCTGTCCAGTATGATGGAATCTGACCAGCCAGGCTATGAGGGCACAAAGGTTTCCAGAAGAGATCTAAAGTAACATTCGACAGGTCAGCTGACTGTGAGATAATATGAGACGTCACAAAATAAGAATAAGGTGCTTACGGCGGGGATGGTCTTGCCATCGTTGAGTGTGAAAGGTTGCAGTGCGGACATTTCTATAAAACGTCACGATAGTCAAGTAACAAAATGAAGAAGATATCAAGATGAAATGAGAATGACAGAAAAAAAAGAAACCTACAACTCGACGTTCTGATCTTGCTTTCTTAGATAGTCTAATAGCCTGCTTCTTTACCTAATACGAAGTAAAAAAGGCCAGGAAGGCTCGGAGGTGGAATCACAAGATATCGTCATATAGCAGTTCTCTTGCTGTCGAATTCCCCGCCTAGAAGACCTTGAGCTAGTTGATATCCATTTCTAATCAGGCCTAAGTAGCTTCCAATGGAGCTACAAGCTGCCATAGGTAAAAGAAGAGCTAGATCGAATCCTACAGAGACGGAATTCTCTCTCGTTGACTTGGAAGGGCTTCTCCAAAGGCCGATAACGCTCCATGATTTTATTATCTTTTCAAGAACTAAATTAAAACAAGTACTTTGTGGCCAGGAAAATAATGTATTATATATTAATATGTAGCTTTATATAGCCGTGTTTAAACAGCTCGGCGTGCAGCTCGGAGACACTTTATACATTTTATTTCGTCTCTATACTTTTTTTCCTTTATATTCGGCCTTCGTATGTTCCGGCTGCCATTGTTTTAGCACTGTATTTTATCGGCATAGTACTTGATTAGTCATTCTACTCATTGTATCACCAAAATTCTTATCCTCCGAGCGTCCGGCCTCCAACCCTTCGTTTTTATTAGTTTAGAACCAGTTCTCCAAGCGGTATTTTTCGTACTTTAATGAACCGATATATATAATTCTGCCTTCCCTCTCTTTGCTTAATATATAATATTAATTTCTTCTGTTCTCCATTTCACATGCTTTTTCACATTTTGCGCCATCGACCTTCGTCGCTGCCTCGATCCGTTTTCTATATCACGCGTCATAGCACTGTAACCCCAACCCCGCATCGAGTAACCCTAGCACGGCTTACACAACGACGCACAATCATGGCTTCTACAGCATCCC